>JBBYHK010408119.1:0-22830 GCA_038382065.1 Adansonia grandidieri
AATGAGCAAATGATTTTCTAACCTATGGAAGTTTGTTACGTTTTTCTTGAAATTTTTTTTAACCTTTCATATGGCATCTATTATAGTGTGCATATGTACTAAAAATTCAAAAATTTGTATCTATTGTGCATCTAAACACCAATTGGATTAATAATTCTTAAAATTCTTTAACAATTGGTATGTTTTATCTCTTAAATGTGCTTAAATAATTACAAAAGAATACAAAAATCAGATGAACTACACATTAAGACTTAATTGCATTATTTTCTCAATAATTGGTAGACATGTTCTTAAATGTTTCATACTTTATATACCTTCTAGAATTCTTGTTGAAATTAGACCCTTAGCTTTGAATTAATCTACTTCCACCATTTTATATTCCAAAAAAAGGGAGAATTTTAGGGGTTAATTTGCTTGCTTGTTCTTCATATATATATATATATGCTAGCAAATAAGAGGATTTCACATGTGCTTACATTATTTATGTTATTGAAATCTTTAATATTGTGTGTTGGTTTTCTTGAAGCCAAATATGAACAAAAATGCCATTGCCAAGTGTTTTAAAACATTTTTATGAAATTTTCAAAAGTTTATTTCGTAATATTTTTAAGAATGGGGAGTTTTATTGAAAATCTTTAAATGACAAAAGGGGAGTTTTACAAGCAAATTCACCTTAAGTTTTGTCATATCAAAAAGTGGGAGATTGTTAGCTATATTAGCTTTGAATTAATCCTAGTTTTGATATAACTAAAACTTAAGTTTAATTAGCTTGTGTTTAATTATTTTCAAGATTAGTATTTTTCCATGAAATATTTTGTAAACACTTTGAAAAATACTAGAAAGTGTTTTAACTCCTTCAAACACTCAAAAATATGTTCTTAATACATATTTTTATATAAAACATTCTTGAGATAAGTTTTACAAGTTTTAAAGTCATGAAAAACCTTTTAAAATTGATTTTCATGTGAATGTATCGATACACTATGTGTATGCATCGATACAATACTTGGCAGTAGCTAAATAACCTTAAAATGCAAAAATCACTGTTCATGTATCTCGAAAGAGCAATCTGTATCGATACAGGACTATTCATGTATTGAGACAGATCTTTCTGTATAGATACAAGACTATTTAATGATCATACTTTTGGACTGTTAAACACAATCTATCGATGCCCACTTAATTATATCGATACAGAGGCACGGGGAACAACGGGAAATGACATTTTGAAGGCTCCAATGGCTATATTCCTTCACCAAATGTTCCCAATGGCTAAAATCATGATCAAGGCTATAAATAAGCCACTCCAACACTTTCAACGAAAAGAAGAACTAAGATATAGTGCTTAGAGTCATATCTTTCATTTTCTTCATCATTTTTGCTAAGTAGTTTATCTTTGTATAGGATTAATTCTTCCTATTTTTGTATTCTTTATTTTGTATCTTTAGATACATAGTTTATTTGAGCCAAAATTCTTGTAAACACCTAACCTTTAGAGGTTTTATTTGTTTACACTCAAATCTTTGTAGAAAGGGGAGGTTACTACTTAGCCATTAAAAAGTAGAGAAGGTTTGTACTTAGCCTTCAAAAGTAGTGAGAGAGGGTTCTATCTTAGCCACAAAAGATAGGGGGTAGAGGTTTCTATTTTAGCCTTGAAAGATAGGGAGTGTAAAGGTTATACCTTGTCCTTGAAAGGTAAACAATTCAAGTTAGTGAATTGTGAAAATCTGAGGCAAGTAAAGCCAAGGTAGAGGACATAGGCAATTAAGGTCGAACCTCTATAAATCATCGAGTTTGCATCTTCTTTTCCTTTTCTTTAATTGTTGATTTTTATTCACTAACTTGCACTCCAATGTTTATTGTTTAGATTTCTCAAGTTTATTTATCAAAGTTTTAATTTATTAAAATTTTGAAAAATGAATTCACCCCCTCTTGATTTCATTCAACACTAAAAGGTCTAACACTAAGAATCATTTTCGTTGCTAACATGTTTACAGATTCACGGATGCTACATATGTTATTAGGCAACTTAATAAAATAGTTGATAACCATTGGAGGGAGTGGATCAGTTACTCTAACACTCCAAAAGCAGTTAAGGATTTGTGGTGGAATGAGTTTTAGGTAAGTTTTATCGTTTCATTTTCTTACAAACTAAGTTCAGTATAAATAAAGTCAGCTGTTTTTCTATTGATTGCAGCGGATGTTCAGATGGGATGAAGTAGATGAGAATGAAGTAAAATGAATTTTCAAGAAGAAAGTTGGTGATCACATACAAAATGTTTTAAATAAAGTAGAAAAAGTTAACAAAAGCCAGATTTTATTGCAGATGAGAATTGGACCCAAATAAAAAGAATTTGGGAAACTGAGAAGAGCAAGCAAAGGAGTGAACAAAATAAGAAGAATCGAGCTTCTAATTTCGGTGAAAGGTCTGCCACATATGTTGGGGGCTCTATCAATATCGCCGAGCATAGAAAAAGAATGGTAAGTGTGTTAAACATGTTGTAAGTTAATTTAATTCAGTTACTGATTTTATGTTTATATTTTATAGGCAGCTGAATTGGGGACCGAGCCTACATATACAGCTATATTTGAACCCACATTTCAAAAAAAAGATAAAACATGGAGTGGTAGAGCAAAAGCTATTAAGATACATAATATGGTGCTTTGAACCTTATGGAAACTAGAATCAAATCCATGAATGCTTTTAATATTTATGGTATTTATATATAAAAAGTTAATTTATTTTCGTCCATATTGTTAATGCAAGACAAATATGATGAACTTGTAATGGCTCATTCTAGTGGTGATGATGGTGTTGCTTCAATTGAGCCATCAGTTGATAGCATCGCACTGTGGGTAGAGGCATTAGGTGGGATAAAAAGAGGAAAAACATTTAGGATGAGATCCTTGTCAAGGATATACACAACGAAGGTTGCTTTAACTTTATCTACCAATACGACTATTTTAAGAAGGACACAAATTGAGGAGCAAATGACCTAAGAACTGAGCCAACTGAAAAATCTACCTGTACAGAAGGAAGAAGAAATAAGAGAAGTCAAGCAACAATATGAATCACTCAAGTCACAAAAAGATGAAGAAATCAAAGAGGTCAATGAATGATATAAATCTTTGAAGTCTCGAACAGATTTCATCTTGCAACATCTCAACCTCAATCACAGTCAGGTTCCTCTTCTCCCACCTCTCACTTATCAATCGAGTGATCGGCACAATGATAAGTGGCACAATGATGATAAGATTAGTGATGAGGATGATATAATTAATCGTTTTATTGATTAAGCAGCATGTTTGAAGGCTTTTATGTGGGATTTTCATTATTAATAGATATTTTATTCAGTATTTTGGGTATTTTAATTAAATATTAATTTTACAAATTAATTTTCTTTTTAATTAGATTTTAAAATTGAAAAATAGAAGAAATAATTTTATTATATGTTCACAAATTAATACAAATTTGTTGCAAAATTCATCTCTAAACAGTGTTTGTCGCAAAATTTGTTGGAAAAGGTATCATAAATATATTCATCAATTAACAAAAATTCATCACTAAGTTCATCTCTGATGAATGTTCATCGCAAAATTCATCGCTATATTTTTATCGCAAAATTTATCGCTAATGTCATTTCTAATTAGCCACATTTTTTTCATCGCTAAATAGCAATAATTTTTGCGACAAAAAAAATCTTTGCTAATTTGCGACGAATACTAATTACAGATGAACTTTGCATCAAAATATTTTGTTGCTACTTAGCGATGAATTTTCTCACAAAATTTTTGTCGTAAATTAGCGACAAATTTTACATTAAAAATATTCATAGCAAATTAGCAATGAAATTAAATTTTTTCGCTAAATTTTGTGACGCCGAATTCAACACAAAATTTTTTTCTTCATAGTTTCCATTGCAAATTATTTTAGCCACGAATTTTGTCAACACTTTCGTCGCAAATTCTGTGGCTAAAATCTTTTTTTTTTTTTGTAGTGATTGTAATCACTAGAATTTGCAGCCACTATCTTTGTGTTTTTGAAAAATAAAAATTATACTTTTAAAAATGGAAGGAATTTGGTGATTAAAACTGTGATAGTTTTTTTCAGTGTGTAATTTTTTTTTGAGAAAATGCAATTATAAAAAATTAAAAAAACATTATCCTTGATTTTAACTAAACTATTAAAAACTAAAATTTATCACTTCCTGCTTGGGGGTGAAAAAAATGTCTTTCCAAAAGAAAAATGTTATATTTTAAAAAGAATAAATAGTTAAAAAAATAGGTGAATAGTTTTTTACTTAATAGTTTTTTAAAAAAAAATTAAAAGATTTTAAAAATAATGAGTATTTTTTTAATGGGTAGTTATTTTTTAAAAGTTAGAAGACTTAAATACTTTTGATTTTATTTTACTATTATAACTTTAATTTGAATTTATGTAATTTTTAATTTAGCTAATATAATTAGTTAAATGACATTAACTTAGTCGAAGAGTTAACCAAAGCCCTAAATAAAAATTATTTTAATAAATATAAATTAAAGGTATTTGTGTCTTTTTACTTAAGATAATAATTAACTATCATTTAAAAAAAAAAACTACCAAAATGCACATATTTTCTAATAAATTATTTCTTCCAAAAAAACATATTAAAAGAAAAAAAATGTTAGTGGATGTATCAAAATTTAGTTGTTTATATTATTATAAAAACTTTGTTTGAGATTTGTGCCAACAATCAAGTGGCATTAACTTATTTAATAAATTGATAAAAAAACTAAATAAAGCTATTTTAATAAATATAAAATTAAGGGTATTTGTGTATTTTTACTTAAAATAATAATTAACTATTATATTTTTAATAAAAATCCACTTTTCACTTAAAAAACTACACTTTTATTTTTTAAAAAATTGCATACTTAAAAATATTTATTATCCAAACCCGATTTAATTTTAATTTGAGTAATATAATATATTTAAATTTGTGTTATTTATATGGATAATAAATTTGGATACATGTATTTTATATCTATTTTATAATTAATTCTCATTTAATTTATATTTTTTTGTAAAAATATTTAAAAAATTTTAATATTTAACTGATTTCAGTAGCTAATGAATATCTCTTTAAATCAAATGCAGTTAGAATAATAACTGAATTTAAAACATACATATAGATATCTAACAACTGGGAAATCATTGGTTACCCAACCATAAAATAAAATTAAAAGAAAAAAAAGAAGTAAAAAATAGTCAACATGGAAAGTCAGTGCAAGTGTAAGAGAAAGACAAGCGGACAGATTAAGTCAAGGTCGGCAACTTGGGGACGAAGGAGCAGCAGATATCAGCACCAAATAATTTATAAAACAAGAAGCTTCCTAGAACGTGATGAACGATCAAATGTTCATTTCACTTGGACCATCTGCGCCAACCAACCAATTTTTCTTTAGTAAAACCATGCCACGTAGCGTATGCTCTTTTGTTTTTTTTACGACGTTGATGTGTTCCAGCAATATTCATGTTTCATCGCTTCTTTTCCCGTTTTTAATTTTCATCGACTCTGAAGGACGGCGGCCAGTTTTTGCAACTTGTTTAGGTTTATAAAACAAAAATGTGCATTTTTTTTATTTATCCAAAAAAAATATGCTTTTTTTATTTGTAAAAGTTGTCGGTGAAACTGACTTATTTGAGACTCATGATATCTTGCAGCAAACGACTAAAAAGATTTCCAAAAGCTTTTTTGTCTCCGGTTTAAGTTTATTTTGCAAGAGTTTGATTTGATTTTATATGTTAAAAGTTAGTAAAAGTTTATTAATAGTTTTTGTATTATAAGATAAAAAAATATTTTAATTTTTTGTATTATTAAATTTAGTATTTTAGTTTTTATATTTTTAAAATTGTAGTAAATAAAAAAAATTATTAACGGTGTTAAAAAATTACTCGATATCGATAAATTGTTGACGTATTATATGACTTGAAATTTTAAATTTTATATAAAAAGTAACTCAAATCCAACGCTAAACCCAAACTTATTTTTATATAAAATTTAAAATTCAACATCATAAGATACGTCCGTATTTTATCAACCTTTAAATGGTTTTTTAATATCGTTAACTATTTTTTCTTATTTGCTAAAATTTTAAAAGTACAATACTAAAATACTGAACTTAATAGTATAAGAACTAAAATGCTCCATTTATTATGGTACAAGAATTTTGCTGAACTTCTACAGTTAAAAGTTTAATAGAAGTCTTTGTATTATAATAAAATAAGTATTTTAGTTTTTATAATACTAAATCAGTATTTTAATTCATGTACTTTTAAAATTATAACAAATAATAAAAATTTATTAACGGTGCTAAAAAAACTATTTTAATGCGATAAAATGTTGACGTGTTATGGGATGCTAAATTTTAAATTTTATATAAAAATAGGTTTGGTTTTAGGATCGGGTTTAGGTTATTTTATGTATTAAATTTCACATCAAATTATACGTCAGCATTTTATCGGCATTCAAATAATATTTTTAACACCATTAACTATATTTCTTTATTTGTTAAAATTTCAAAAGTATGAGGACTAAAATATTGAACTAAATAGTTCAAGAACTAAAATATTTATTTCACTATAGTAGAGAGACTCTCAATGGACTTTTACTGATTTTATATTATAATTCATCTAATTAATCGAGTATTCAATAGATACGAGATAGATCTATTCAAGAATTTGATTACCTATTGAAACTCAAAATTTAGTATGATATTTGAGATAGTTTGAACAAAAATATTAGATTTGAAAATGGGTTTGAGCAAAAAATTAAGCTCATTTAAGAACATATCGGATCTTGGTTCCAAAATTTAAGCCTAATTTGGTTCGATCTATTTTTTAATTATATGAAAAATATATTTTTTTATATATTATGTAATTTATATCATATAAATATATAATTTTATAGTGTAAACATTAAAAAAATATGTTAATTTATTTATATTTTAAAATTAAATAAAAGAAAAAAAATTACTAAAGATTAAAAAATAATATTTTTCTCTATTTTGTAAATAAAATGGGTGAATTTTAATTATTTTTTACAAATCTAAACGGGTTTGAGCAAAATATGAATTTCAAATCTTTGAAACAAGTCGGACTTTGGATACTAAATACCCAACTCATGAAAATGATTGATTATAATTAAGATTATGATCTTAATTTTAATTTTAATTTTATTTTTATTTTTTGATGAAATTCTAAGTACCAATAACAATTATAATCATATGTCAAATAAAAAAAACATAGAATTAGTAAAATTTATACATGATGGTATTTGACTATGACACAGAAATCTTTGAACATAATGGATCATAATATAATGCATTAGATAAATTTAATATATAGAGTTGAATCAAACTCATAACGATTTGACATAAAGAGAACTATTCAAGATTTCAATGTACCATTAAAAAAAAAAAGCTATTCAGGATTTAAGGACCTCTTTTTTCTTACAAGAATTGACAAAACTTATCTCAATTTGAAAAACTCGCCTAATTCATTAAAATCTGAATTTGATCTAATTTGATTTGGTTAAAAAAAAAAGTTAATAATTCAAAATTTATTTAGTTGAAATTGGTCAACTTAAACTTAAAATAACTCAAGCTAAATTAACCAAAATTTAAAATATTTCAAATATTAGCAACCTAAAAGATAGATTTTTAAATAAATTTAAAATTAAATTGATTTTATTTTAAAGTTCAATAATTAAAAAAAAAAAAACACACATAGACCTATGACTTAAACTTTAAATAACTTAAATATTAAATTTGAAATAATCGGGCCCTAATTTAAAATTTCATCAACCAAAACAACTTGATTTGATTTGACATAACCCAAACACAATTCAATCTAATACCTTATTACCACCTATTTGTCACTCAGGCAAGGCATTATGGGCAACTGAATTCAATGTTGATATAAAATTACACATTGTAATGTGTGTTTATAGATGCAGCAAAGCAAACCTTATCGTGGGATGATTCTGATGGAATTAAAATTTAGGGTTAAATATTTATTTTGTACCTATAGTTTAGCTTATTTTTTAGATTGGTACCTTAAAGAAAATTTTTTGTCAACTAGATACCTATAGTTTTATTCCATTAAACACATTGCATCAATGTGATATTCCTTTACAAAAAAAAGAAAAAAAAGTTGACGTGGCTTTTATGGCTAAAAAGATGTGGCCATTTGGCCAAATCCACATCACTTTCTTTTTAAATTTAAATCCACATCATATTTAGCTTTTATCAATTTTATTAAGCATAAAATTTTTTTTGTTTCTTTACAAACTTCCAAAAAATTGCCAAAACCCATAAACAATGGACAATCTCCCCATCTTCTTCCTTCCAATTTGACAAAGAACCAAAATGAATCCTTCATCTCTTTCTCAATCTCAACAAAGCTAGTTTTGTATTACCGAACAATCCTTTTTCTTCCATTTTCCAAATAGACAAACAAAATTTAAAAACCCTATGTAGACACCTCATTTTGTTTAGGTCAACATTCAAGACATGAAAAATCATCATTCGAGGCACCATTGGAATCGTTCGGGTAAGCATGGTTTAGTTCCCTATCATTCCTAGCTAGGTAAGATGTTTGGAGAGCCAAAGGTATAAAAAATCTATATTTTTATATGAATGTATCGACACATAGCTTACATGTATTAATACAAGTCTCCAATCACCAAAATTCAAAATTCCATTATTTGCATTATATAAAATAGGAATGTATATTGATACATGAGCAATTGTATCAATACAGGGTTATTTTATAGCTAAAATTTGATTTTTGCCCAAAACGTATTGATACATAAGTGATTGTATCAATATATTCTAGAAATGTATTGATACAATCTTTATTGTATAGATACATTCTGGGTTTTGCCCAAATGTATCGATATAACAATCAATGTATCGATACATCTTGTGTATTTTGCCTAGTTCATGGCATTTTTTACTGCTTGCCCCATTGCATTAAAACACAAACTTGGCCATGATTGTGGCCTAAAAAATCATCCAATATTAGACATAATTTCATACAAATCATGTGGATTTCATTGTTGTGCTTTAAGCATTGGATTGACACATTTTGGAGAGGTTAATTAAGCTTGGCATAAGGGCATTTCATGAGAAAATCTAATTTAATGAAGGATAAAGGTGAGATTACTCATTTGATCAGCTCATGCATGGCTTTCTTTGTTGCAAGAATGAAGATTAACCAATTAAATGTCGAAAGCTTGCACCTCAATACAATGATTCACTATGTACACCACAAATGTCTCAAATGCTCTCTTTGCTAGGTCATTTTGATAGTTGAAATGCAGTCCCATATCATTTGATTTTCATGTTCAATCAATAAAGATACAACACATTACCTCAACCTCTAAAAAAATTCTCTTTAACAAAAACATTATTCCCACAAAACTTCTCTTTCATCCCTTCTAAGACCTTCCATTTCCTTCATTTTCACCTTCCAAACTCCCCTTTATTAATATCATAACCAAAGAGCTCCTTTTTTTCATTTCCTTCTTGTTAATCAATAATAAAAAAAGGAAGAAAGTGAGCTCAAAGTTAAAGTTATTTTTTGCTCAAAGGTAAGGCTAAGGTTTAAGGCTTCTTGCTATATTTTCCATTCATTTTCCACTTATTTTTTGTTTTTCATCATTTGCATCATCTTGTAAGCTATCCATCTTATCATGACCTTGTTATAACTCTCATGCATTATTATGGCCTTAGTTATCGTATTTCTAGGATATCTATGACTTTTTAGATGTTTTGATATTGCTAGGATGACCTACAATGCCATGTTTCAGTTTACCATCATAACAGCCCTTGTTCATGCACTTTTGCTATGCTTTATTCATGTTCACATGATCATTTTATGTTTAGATGTTTATCTTAGCATGTTTAGAGCATGACAATGCATTTGGTTGCATTTTAACCTATTTGAATTGATTAAATATTGATTTGAGG
Source organism: Adansonia grandidieri (assembly GCA_038382065.1). Taxonomy (NCBI): domain Eukaryota; kingdom Viridiplantae; phylum Streptophyta; class Magnoliopsida; order Malvales; family Malvaceae; genus Adansonia; species Adansonia grandidieri. The sequence continues at coordinate 10,015 of JBBYHK010408119.1, forward strand.
TGTTGTTTTGAATGCTCATTATGTTTGATGTTTCTACCACGTTTAGTTTATCACATGTTTGTTAAAATGTCTTTATGATGCTTGCAAAAAATCTATTTTCAAAAACCCCCCAAATTAAGTCCATGCTAACTTTAATCAATGAAGATTCCAATCCATTGGTCCTCTAATTTTGATAAAAAAAAATAAAGCCTTATGTCTAGATTCATGGTTTGAGGCTAAATATTTTGATTTTCAAAATAAAATATCCTTTTTTACTTGTCCTAAAGCATTTATGTCTTGATTTTGAGGTTTAATATCCCTTTATTAGTGATTTAGTTAATGGGATATTCCATTGTCCCAAACGTCTCGGGATTGTGCTAATGAGCTTGTGAAGCCATTGTCACTGACTCTCTTTGTCACAGATATTTTTTTTGCTTGTAATCCAAGCTTAGTTCTAGGAAAACCGAAAATGAAAAAACTCCCCTGTTTTGATGCAAACAGCATTTATCCTTAATTTTAAAAATCAATTCCAAGCCCATTTTCTTTTTTATATTATCGCTAATTTCAAATTATGATTTTAAGTTAAAATCCATATTTTTACCCAAAACACTTCATTTTCCAAATTACTAAAGTTTTCATCTTCGAGGATATTCCACCCCATTTTCTTAGGGGATACTATAACCTCGCTTTTCAAACTTCACTTAAATCCAATTTTCTCTCTTGTAGACATCCCTAGTCTTTTTAATCAAAATTTCCTTTTTCCAGACCTCCAACGGCTAACGAGTCCAAACGCATCTAAAATTGTCATCTTAGTTATTTCTCAATAATCAAAGACAATTACAGGATATATCCAAACTTTCCTACTGTTCTATTCTTTTATGTGTCTATTTTAATGCAATATTTATTATATTTTTTTGGTCTTACTAATACATTTTCTTTTTATGGTGTCCATTTTGCATTCATATATATATATATATATATATATTGAAAATTACAAGGCGATGTTCTGTGTCGATATCTCTCTAGTGCTAACAAGAAATATTCGATTTTCAAAAATTAAATCTAAAGATCATTTTTAGTAAAAAAAATCTCTATGTTCTCCACCTTTTCGGGGCTCATATAAATTAAAGTTTTCCTTAAAACTCGTATTTTATACAAAATTCATGCATAAAAAAGGATTATATCAAGATAATGATAAGTAAAAACCAAGGAAACTGAAATCAATGTAAGATACGACTAGAAGGTATCGATTTCAGGCATCGTAGAGATGTCAATACATCCATGCACGTAACTAACTGCTAAACCCAACTGACTAATCTCTAGATCATGTAGACCTTGGAATCAATATTTTGAGTTTTGTAACTAAGAATGCCAGTTTCAATAGGCATCCGGTCATGCCTAGCCCAAATGATTGATGGAGACTCCAGGCATCAGCTATTTCACAGTGGCCATCCAAGACCGCTTAGATGAGCGATTCATCTGATGATCCCCTTCTCGTGTTGCAAAGAAAAAGTCTTGGTCAAGAAAACACCCCATCATAAAAAATTTTACCAATTCCTTCACATATATTTTTAGTCACGTGCCTTCATCCGAGCGATCGAGTAAGGGCATGATGCGACACCCCAACAAACCCAAAAGAATACCAAAAATCATCAAATCTTTTAAATTCAAACACTTCAAAAGCCAAAAAAGAAAAGAACCTAAATAGAAATCAACTAAGCAAAAATGAAAAAGCTATCACTCAATTAAATCCATCAACAATTATCAATTTTCATATTCATAAAAGAAACCAAAGTAAACGTTAGTCAAAAACAAATTAAATCCTAATCTAATCACCTTAGCTTCACTCATAAACGAGTCTTCACCATTCATTTTGCTAAAAAATTAAATTCTATTTTGCTTGCCCAGTTCATCTTGCTCAAGTTTTGTCCTCTTTTCTTTTGGCTTTCATAGGGTTGGAAGATTGAAGCTGGTAGCCTGGAAAAAACTCCTTAATTTAGCTAATTGTCCTTTTTTTCCATAAAATAAATTGATTTTAACGTATTTTTTTAAAATAAAAATAAAGCTGACTGAAAAAATTTATAAAGCTGATGTGGTTTTTTTGGCCATATGGATGAGTATTATTGGTCATTAAAGCCACTTTTTGCAATGGAATTTTAACTTTGGTGCAATGTGTCATAAAGATTTAAAGTATAACTATCAAGTTGAAAAAAGTTCTTGGAGTATTAAAATAAGAATCACGGTAAACTATGAGGGTTAAATGTGTATTTAACCTTAATTTTTTTTATTCTACTATCAAGTTTTAAAGTTGAAACATTAAATTTAGAAAATGAGATAGGGCCAAATTCCTTATATATAGCGTTTGTCAACAATATCAAACAAAGATAAATATAATCCCTTTTAAAATTTAGTAGCATGAAATTAAAATCTTGTAGGAAATGCTAAATTTAAGATCAAATGAAAGAAAACATATGGAGGCCACGAAAAGTCAATCCTTATCTTGAAGTTTAAGGGGAGGCCAATTAGTTTAAGACCAAGCCAAGATTCAAATATTCTTTCATATTCATCGTAGCATTGGGTTAAGATGTGGGATGACGTTTTTCCTATTACGTCAGTGCATTCTTTGATGGATGACGTCTTGTTTGAATTTTTCCTAATTGTACTGCTGATCACCACATTTCTCCCATGTCCCCCGGTTAAAGGTGTCTTGTGCCAAATTTAAAATTTAAAATTTTTATTTTTATTTATTTTTAGTTTAGTTTGATTTATTTATTTAAATTTTTTTAATTATTTATTTAATTAAAAAATTATATTTTATCAATATTTATATATTTTATAATTAAATTTAAATAAAAATATATTATTTTAATATAAAATACTGTTTCAAACTAGCTCAACACAAAATATGAAAATTTTGGCTTGAGCCTAGGCTTAATTGGGGCCGGTGAGTTGCTCGACAAATTCATCCCTTCCCTTTTTCCTCCTCAGTCTCTATAAATTTCTTGCTTCATTTTTAAAATTTTGGTGGTAAATTATTAAATTGCGTATGGATATCATATTTCATGTTTTTATATCAATTATGCAAATATGAAATATATTAAAATTTAAAGAACAAATATAATACATGAATTAATTATTTTATGTTAATCTTGTCAAATATATCGTATTACGTTTATTATATTACTTTTATGTATTATCTATTATATATATAAGAATACTATTGTATTTTAATATTAATTACAATTCTATAATTTATAAGTAATAGTTTTAATTTTATTTAAATATTTTTTAAAATAAATTTATTGGATAATAAATAAAAAAGAATTAATGTTTATTTAGATCATTTTATTTCAAAGTTTTATTTTTATTAATCTTATAAAGTAAATAAATATATTGGATAAATAAAAAAGAATTAAAACTTATATTAAAATTTTTTTATCTTCTTGCTTTTTTTACTTTAATGTTAAAAATAATAAATTATATTAATTTGATTAATTTGTACATGAAATAAATTTTATATGTTAATACAAATTTTGTTAATAAGATTTTATCAGTTTTGTATATTTGCAAAATATACTACAAAATATGATTGAAAATTCATACAATAGTAAGAATTCATGTATGACACATGAGGCTTTTTTATACAAATAATGTTAATTTTTATTTTATTTCTTTTTATATGTCATTTTCAAATTAATTTTTAAAATGTGCTTATTTTTAACTTGTGTTGAAAACTCACAAACAAAGTTGGCTAATTTTGTACGTGAAGTGGGAACTCGCCCCAGCAGAGGGCGAGTTCCCAACAACAAAGAAGAGAACTCACCCGCTTGAAATTGGCCCATAGTGGAGAGTTCCTAGTTATTTATTCCAATTTGTTTTTTCATGACGCTTTGATAAGATTTAGTACTTAATTTTTTAAAATTATAGTTAAATATAATATAACGTTAAATTTATACTTGAATAAATATTATAAATTTTTAATATTTGATATGATAGTAATAATTTATGATATATAATATGAGCATATTGAATTCAGTATGGCATGGAAGCCCCTCCCGATAATGAGAGAATTCCAAAAAAATGAAATATAAAAGTAATTATTAAAAAATGGTGAAAGCAAGACAAATAATTCAAAAGAAGGAAATAACAATTATAAAAATTATTAATAAAGAGACTATAATTATCATTTTGCCCCTTGATTTCATTTCTCCTTTACTGTTGCTTTTCTCCTGTGCATTTAAAGGAGAGTCGGTTTGGGGAATCGACTTTCCCCTTATATATAAATTATATAAAAATATATAAATTATACGTATTGTATATAATATATATTATGTAAGACATATATAATATAATACATAATATTATAAATATAATATAAAAATATGTTATATATAACAAAAATAAAAAATATTTTACATTAAATTATGAATTACTATTTAAAAATAATAAAAAATAAAAAATACGTTATATTAAATCTCATATTATTATAAAAAATATTTATATTAAATCACAAATTATTTTTTTAAAAAATAAAAATAATATAAATTATTTATAAATTACATAATATATTTTAATATAATATTATTAATATATATTATATAATAAAAAAATATTTTGTACTAAATCCTGAATTAATATTTAAAAATAATAAAAAATAATAGATATTTTATTAAATTTATGAATTACTATTTAAAAAATAATAATAATAATATTTTATATTAAATCTCGAATTACTATATAAAACTAATATAAATAAAAATTTACATTGAATCTCAAATTGTTCACTGACATTTACATTAAAAATAAAAATAATAATCCAACGAATGCGCACATTGCTTCCTGACATTTTCACTTGTTTCATGGGTATGCGATTTAGGGTGGGATCGGTGTTAGGGTCCTATATATTCGTTGGAATCCAATTGTACATTTAATTGTAATTAGTTCCACCAAGGGGGAACAGGCTCTCCCTTAAATGCAGAAGAGAAAAGCAATAGTAAAGGAAAAATGAAATTAAGAGGCAAAATGGTAATTACAGTCTCTTTATTAATAATTCTTATAATTGTTATTTTCTTTTTTTGAATAATTTTTCCCGCTTTCACCTTTTTTAATAATTATTTTTATATTTCACTTTTCTGGATTTTTCTCCAAAATAATTAGGGAGAACTTGCCCATTGAAATAACAAGTTGCTTATTGAATGGGCGAGTTCTCAACATTATGAAACAATAAGTTGAGAACTCCCCCACTCTCAACATTATATAAATTATGTTAGGAACTTGCCTCCTAAATGGGCGAGTTCCCAATAGAATCTAATCTCGCCCACCCCATTGGCAAGTTTTTAACGTGTTCTAATCTTTTGGTACACTTCGAGAATTAATATTTAATGAGTGTATTTCGAGAAATAAAAAAATTGATATTATTTAGGTAAAAATGCCCACACATGACGATGAATATTACTATTGATTATATGTGTCACATTTGAATTCTCAGATCTAATAGGTGGAGCTATAGAGATTACCACATGTCCCATTTTTAGTTAATTTTTCTACTTTTTTTTTAATATATCCTAAAAGATATGTATTGTCTATTTGTACTATTATCAAACTCTTTATTAAGTTCATATCATGTCAACTGACACAAATTTAATTGGGTAATTGTCAAAAAAATCAAATAAAATAAATTTAAAAGGAAGGGTATTTTCATCCTTTTATTTAAAATAATAGTCAACTATTTTTTTTAATATCACTTTTTATTTAAAAAGAAACTACTTACATTTTTACTTAAAAAAGACCAATATTTTTAATGCATTATTTAAAAAAATCAAGATGAAAATTCATCTCAGTTTTATTAACTTTGCTCCCCTGGATCTTAGAATTTCTCCCAATTCATTTATTCACCGGTTACTACATCTTATTTATTTATTTATTTATTTATTTATTTATATGCATAGGGAACGATGAATTTTATTTTCAAATACAATTTATATGCAAAAGTACAATTTATCCTTTACATTAAAAGATTAACTTTATTTAAGTATCTCGTTAAATAATTTTTTTTAAATATCAGTTTTTTATTTGATAGTTTGTTTTCCTTTTATGTTATTTTATTCATTTTTAATTTTTTTTATTCTATTCATTTTTCTAAAAAGAATAAAAACATCAAACTTCAATTGTACTTAAAATGTTTTATAAGAATTCAGTTTTGTATCTTCATTCAATTTAAATCAATTCAAAATCCATCTAGCATGTATGAATTTTACCATCCTAATACATTTGGTTTTGTTGTGAAACTGATAGAAATTGGTGAGCCTTATGACTTGCAAGCAAAGTAATAATAAACGTAGTTTTAAGAAAAAGACAATGGCATTGAGATAGAGAAAATGCTACTTTTTTATTCAATTCAGTGTGTTCATATTAAGAATGTTGTAGCCTTTATATAGGCATCAAGCTAGGTTTTTATTGATTATACAGAATCAAATTTACAGAGATTACGATCTTGTAATCATAATCAAAATATTGGGAAATCCTTAGTTACGGTAATTCTAATATTCCATAACACTTCCCCTTTAAGCAAACTATTATTTCCTAATTGGGTCTAACCTTACTATTTCATTAAAAACCTTAAGTCACAAAAACTCAATGGGACAAAAACCGATCAAAAGGGAAAAAAGTACAATGTACAACCCATGTAATGCTCCATCTCAATTGTACCTAATGACCATATCATGGGTCAATACTTTTGAGGTATATCACTTTGGGGATAAATCAATCTTGCACCTTGTGTGCTCGTCTCATTCCAATGCCATCATGAAGTTTCTCAAAGGCTAACATTGGCAATGTTTTGGTAAAAATGTCTACAAAATTATTTGAGGAGCTAAACTATTTGACATCTTGTGTGTATGTAAGAACTTTGGCAAAATGTAATCGATCATATTTCCCTTAATATGTCCACCTTTAACTTACGTTACACATGCAACATTGTTCTCCTAAATAACCATTGGTAAATTTGTAACTGGTGTTTTACCATAAGAATTGTGTATATGAGATATAACAGATCTTAAGCAAACACACTCTCTCTTAGTTTCATAAAGGGCGATAATCTCGGAGTGGTTAGAGGATGTTATTACTAGCATCTATTTAGTAAATCGCCAAGATATGACAGTATTGTTATAATAAAATAAATAACCAATTTGTGGGTAAGTTTTTTGCAGATCAGACTTGTAGCCTACATCAGTGTATCCAACTAACCCCAAATTAGTGGATTCTTTAGACTAGAATGAAGCCAAGTCTGTGGTTCCATGGAGATAGCAAAAGATATGCTTTATCCCATTCCAATGTCTCCTTGTTGGCTCAAAACTAAATCTTGCAAAAAGATTTATTGTGAAGGCCATATTGGGTCTCGTATCTTGTTTCAAATACATCAGTGCCCTTATTGCATTGAGATATGGTACTTCAAAATGAAGTATTTCCTCATTTGATTCCTTGGGAAAAAATGGTTCTTTTTGGGTTCAAGATATCTCACTACCATTAGTGGATGGGCTTTATCCATATCAAATAAGTAATCGCTCGATGTAGGCTGACTGATGGATAACTATTCCATTTTCCTTGTGCTTAAGCTCAAGACTATGACATAATTTGACTTTTTCTAGATCCTTAACTTTGAACTCCCTTTCTAGGCAGCTAGTAGTTTCATTCAACTCTTTTAAAGTATCAAATTCATGTTATCAACATAAACTACCACTATAGCAGATCTGTTATTTGATTTCTTAATGAATAGTATGGGTGATAGGATCATTACTGTATCATTTTCCATTAAGGCACTCGTTTAAGCATTGATACCACATGCTACTAATTTTTTTAGCCGACACAAAGATTTTTGCAACTTTATTGAGAATAAATTGCATAGAGTGGATGTTTCAAGCATTTTGAATCCCTTGAGAATCTTCATATAAATATTGGAATCCAATGAATCATAAGGATAGGCTATCATTACATCCATAAGATGTATCTTAAGTCTTTCTAAGACTGCTAAGTTAATCAAAAAAATGAAATATGATCATACTCATTATTGGTGAATATGTCTTATCATAATCAATCTCAGGTCTCTAAAGAAGCCTTAGGTTACGAGCCAGGCCTTTTACCTTATAACTTAATTATTTTTGTTTTTTTTTTCAAACAAAGACCCATTTATATCTAATTGGCTTTAGATTGTCAAGGTTCAAGTAACAGGCCCAAAAACTCATGCTTAGTTAAAAAAGCTAGTTTAGACATGATTGTTTCTTTCATTTAAACCAATCTTGCTTTTAATGACATTCCATTATAGATTATGGTTTATGATCATTCTGCATAATATCATAAGCTACTGAGTATGCAAACATCTATCAATGATTATCTCATTTCTATCCTAGACGTCATTACAGTAGGTAACAGGAAATTTAAATTCCCTGGGTTGGTGATCTTGTCATGGGTTGCCTCTTCAGAGGCATCATGCTAACCTAGAGTATTCTCAACTTTGGGCTCCTTAGGAGCAGGCTCTTTGATAAAGGATTCTAAATTTTGCCCTCGTCATTTTGTAGAAATAGTGTCTTTTGACCTTATTAGATGTCCACACTTCTAGTGTGTGCCATCCTTTGCACTAGTTTATCAAGGACATCAATCCTAGCTGGAGCATTCACAGTTGGGATATGCAACTTTATGATCCCTGTAGTATCATTAAATGCATCAAGAAGTCGATTTGTAATTTTTTTGTAGATGTATGAAATTTTGTACCTTATTTTCACATTCAAAGGTCCTTCAGTCTAAATAAGATAAATGCTTTTTAAACTAAGAAATGTCCTTATCTGGCTTTTGCTTCATGGCTAATGAAGCATTAAGCATCATGATCAATGGACATTGTTTCATCGAAATGACAATGAGTGAATAGTGCGAGAAAAAGATCACATATCATAGGCTTTAGAAACCTACTTATGGACTATGATTGAACCCAACATAAATCTTAAGACACCTTTGGGGACCCATTTTTTTTCTTTTTTGGTAGTGCAATAGACACGTGCACTCTACATCCAAAAGTGCAAAGGTGTGAAATATCTAGTTGTAACCTAGAACCAATTGCATAGGGTTGTGTGAGTCTAGTAGTGGGGTGCAATTTAATAAATGTTACTGCATGCATAATGGCATGGCCTTATGCGAAAGTGTTGAGTTTTATCCTTAATAAGAATGTGTTTTTAATGATTTGGATGCGTTTTTATCAAGGATTATGCTAATCCATTTTATGAGTGTATATGGGGGTGTGTGAGTCTAGCAGTTGGGTGCAATTTAATAAATGTTGCTACATGCATAATAGCATGGCCTTATGCGAAAGTGTTGAGCTTTATCCTTAACAAGAATGTGTGATTAATGATTTGGATGCGTTTTTATCAAGGATTATGCTAATCCATTTTATGAGTGTATATGTAGGACTATTATTGTACCTGAATTGCCAGTGATGCACAATATGTATTGAAGCTCTTAGTAGTGAATTCACTTGTATTGTCCATGTTGATGCTCTTGATTGGATAATCGGAGAAGTGTGCCTGGAGCTTTATTATCTGCACAAGTAAACATGCAAAGCCAACGCTATGTGTGGATAATAGGCAAACATTAGACCATCTACAGGTTGTATCCACTAGAACCATAAAATATCGAAATGGTCTACTTATGAGATATTTATGCCCACAAATATCACCTTGGATCCTCTGAAGCAAAGTTGGTGATTCTAGATCCATCTTTGTAAGCGAAGGTCTTATGATGAGCTTACTTTGTGAGCATGTCTCAAAGGTCTAATCCTTAGACAACAACACCTTTTTATCTTTTAACAGGTGTTTTTTAGTGTTAAAGATGATTCTGTGCATCATTTTAGCTCCTGGATGACCTAAGCGATCATGCCATAGCCCAAACTTAATAGGATTCACTAGTCTTTAGGACATAGTGGTGTAGGATTCATAAGCTTAGATCTAAACCCAATAGATGCCCATACTTGAAGCCTTTAGCTTCTTAAGGATGGCCTTCTAGCCCATCTTTTGTGAAGGATATCTCTGAATCTAAGTAAGTTCTTTTTTTATTTTACACTTCAAATGCATCCTTGATTTGCAGCACGATACCATATGGTAATACAAGTATGACACTACTTAAGTCATCAATGAGGTCAACAGGACCTAACATTGTATGGATATTTAACTTCCATAATGTCACACTTTAGAAAAGGCCTTTATCATAAAGGATAACATGTGTTATTCCAATATCTAAAATACAAAATTCATACTTTTTCTCACTTTTTCCTATTTGACACTAGTGACATCTTCAGATATCAAACAAAAATAAATATAATAAAGAATTGTAATAATAAATGATAAACCAATTAATATAAGATAAAACTTCTAGTTTTATTCAATAGGCATTATCCTTGGAAATATTTTAATCATCTAAGGTATATTTGTTTAAAACATAAGAAAACCCCATAATAATCTAGTCTTAGCTAGATTTACATAAAGTAGACAACCCACTAAGCTTGCTCATCCATCCATCAAGTGGGTCTCGTACCATGGTTCTTAGTCCTACCAAGGGTTAATCCCCTTTGATCCTTAATAACGTTTGAGACTTTACGAGAAGTGTTAGCCACACCTAGAGCTTTAGAAGTGAATGTCTCAATGGCATGGCTTTCAGTGCACTTGCCCTTGCTTGATTGATGTTGGTCCACAATATGTTTAGGCTCACGATAGATACGTAATATTGATTATACATAATCAAATTATGAAGATTACAATCCTGTAATCGTAATCAGAATATGAGCAGATTACAATCCTTTAATTATAATCAAAATATTAAAAAAATTTTATTTGTGGTAAATCTAATATTAGGGTTGAGTTTTATCAACGACTTCTCTTAATACTCCCTATTTATTGAAAAAATCAATAATTGCATTTTTAATTGGAGTAAGATGAATATATTCTCAATGGATGAAAATTTGATCAACAAGTTTTTTTATTTAAATTAGATTTTGATATACCCACAAAAATATGTGATTTTTTTTATTTTTAAAAAATTAAAAATTTTCAAATAAAAAGATAAATAAGTTTCAAATAAAATATAAAATATAAAATATTTATTTAAAAAAATTTAATTTTATATTTATTTTAAAAATTTAATGGAGACGAAGGGATAGATTATATGGGCATGCAATGAACGATGGATGTAGTACTAACGTGGCATCCAAGGGAGGGGCCAGTCAACGATGTTGAAGAGGAAGAAGCGTTGAGCCGACTTGAGGAAACCTCCAAAATGGGTGACGGCAGCCATGACAAAATCACTCAAGGCACGCCACATTATCCACGGGGCTACAGCCAGCCTTTGTTTTTTTTTCCTTTAATTTTTTGTTTGTTTTGTCAAAGGGCTGCGGTCAGCTACGAAAAGAAAACGGTTGATGCGCTGCTACACCCTCACCCTTCTCAGCCTCACGTGTCTATTTTCTCTATAAAATCTTTGCTCTCTGTCACTTGTTCTCTTCGTTTTAATTCAACCTCCCTCCAGCACACCAAAGCACCCAAAGAAACAACACGAACACTCAAGAAAAACGCAAATTATTTAGAGCTTTTGAATTGAAGCTCGACCTAGTTACTTAACAAAAAAAAAAGGAAAAACAAATCTTTCTCTTTCTTTTTTCCGGAGAATGAATGGAGAGTTAGAGTTGCCACCCGGTTTCAGATTTCATCCTACAGATGATGAGTTAGTGAATCACTATTTGTGTAGGAAATGTGCATCTCTGCCTATTGCTGTGCCCATTATTGCTGAGATTAATCTCTACAAGTTTGATCCATGGCAGCTTCCAGGTACCTTTTCCTTTTTCTTGTAATTTCAAATATGAATATGGTAGGTTTCTTCTTGTTTTGGGAAATGGGTATCTGAGATTTGATTGATTTATTGATTTCTTCCTCAATTTTCCCCAAATTTAGGAAAAATGCATCTACTTTTGTAGCGATTCGCCGGTTAAGTAACCTGTTTTCTGAAATTTGAAACCAAAAAAAAAAAAATGCAAATAATTTTCCAAAGTAGTTTTATTGGGTCTTTTTGGGTTAATTAGTCAGAGAGTAGTAATTAATTGGTTTTATATTTTGGTGTAGATATGGCGTTATACGGTGAAAAAGAGTGGTATTTCTTTTCTCCAAGGGACCGAAAATATCCAAACGGAAGTCGGCCGAACCGAGCGGCTGGAAGCGGATATTGGAAGGCAACCGGGGCCGACAAGCCCATCGGGAAGCCCAAGCCAGTGGGCATTAAAAAGGCACTCGTTTTCTACGCTGGCAAAGCTCCACGCGGTGTCAAAACCAATTGGATCATGCATGAATACCGACTTGCCAACGTTGATAGGTCTGCTACCAAGAAGAACAACAACTTGAGGGTAAGTTCAACCTTCTTCTAGGTTTGGGGGTTTTTGAAACCCAATTTGATTTGACCTACAGAGTCCAATTTTTAGCCTATTGGTTGGTTTGTTCTCTTTTTTTTTTTTTTTTTTTTTTTTCTTTTGTCTAAACTGTGGTTTACTTGTTTTTATTTGTAGCTTGACGACTGGGTACTATGCCGATTATACAACAAAAAAGGAGGTATAGAGAAGCATTTCCCAAGTACCCAAAAATGGTTAAATTACCCGAAAATGGAAGATCAGAAACCAAACATTTTATTGGATGGTCAAAATATGAGCGCACTGTCAGAACAACAAACACCTTCTTCGTCGGTGTCCATGATGAATGATGTCTTACTAACGGATGCTTCAGATTCTGTCCCAAGGTTGCATACAGACTCAAGTTC
>JBBYHK010408226.1:0-16487 GCA_038382065.1 Adansonia grandidieri
AGGTGACGTAGTTCTTGCACCTACCATTTTGTAAAAGGGCATCAAGATTAATGATGATGACAGGTGGGTTGGTAGCCAGGACATTTTATTGCAGATTTAGAATATTGGTTGGTTGTGCATTCTGAATGTTAGTTGTTTGTTCCTCAACTAGTACCCCCCAAATTCTCTAGTAAAAGTATTAGTATTTATCTTTGGTTGTTGATGAACTAACTCTCTTGTCTCTAATAACTCCATCATCCTCATAATCTAAGCTTGTAACTCTTCTTGCCTTCTTAGCATGGCCTCTTGAGCCTATCAATGACTTTCTTCTATTCTCTCTAATCTTGCCAAGTGATCTTCAGCCATTCTTCTTGTTTTAAGTCTAGTGTGGTATCGATGAATGGGTAGTGGTTAAGTTGGTCTTTCTGAGTTTGCAATGTTGACCTTAACAATTCCACATTTTTTTTAGTTAATTAATTTTCACTTTTAAACTAATAAAAATTAATAATCATGTATGTACGTATGTATGTATATGTATGGGCATATGTATGTATGGTATCAGTATATGACTGCATTTATAGAGACACTTGCTTTAACTAAAACCTAGAAATTTTTCATTAACTTTGTGACTAATTACATGTTCACATCGTTGATCATATAGGTATTATATCCAAGGAAATTCCTAATTTGATTATATTATTTCTTAGCTTCATCCAAAAATTACAGTACAACACGTCCGTATTATCCTATAGGTTTAATTTACAGCTGTAAGTCTCTAATCCTCTCCACCATTTTCCTTGCTTGGATGATGGCTGAGTGAATCTGCTCTGCAAGATGATCTATGTACATTTATCGGCCAAAAGAATTAGCTACCTATCATCCGCTATCATCTTCAGCCCACTATAGTCTATTATCCCAATATGCATTTAGATCATAGTAGGCTTATGCAAAGGCGCAAATATCATCTCCCATGCACTGTAATTCTAATCCCATCTTTGTAATAGTTATAGTGAGACATTGTCTTTCCTCAAGCAGTTGAGATACCCTTCCATGCTTTCGATGCAAGGTAGCTCAAAGTTGCTTATTCTTTTCCATAGACCTTTTTAACTAGAGATGAGTACCAGTATGCTTTCTTCTTTCTTTTTCAAAATAGTTTGCCTGGCCTCTCTTTCCAAAGCTTTAGTCTTCCATGCTTTTAACTCTTTATTAAGCTTATGCATTTCTTCTTTCAACCCTTTAGCAGTGTTGTTGGAACTCCCAGATATCTCGACAAGTTTTAATTTTTTGTTCTGTTTAACCTAGTCATTCTTCATTAAATTGTACTTTTCTCCCATTTTTTCAACTTCTTTTACTTTTGCTTCCATTTTCATTTGTAAGTAGGTAACTTCTTCTTGGAGCTGGTGATCCTCATCACTCATTCTTTTTTGCTTTCTTACAGCTTCCTCGTTAATCAAATCGATCTCAGATGGCATAACAGGTTTCAACTAAATAGATACTTGAGGAATGGTTCCATCTAAGCCAAGAATAATTATGTCAGAACCTCGAACTTTCCTCCAAGCATCATACCTTGAAGTGGTCTTATCCATGTATACATTTAATCTTGACTCATACCTTTCTCTCCATTGTAAAGCGGCTATCTGAAGTGACTTTTTATAATCTTCACCTTGATATTCCAAGTCAACACCAGCCAAATTTAAAGTCATAGGGATGAATTGCTATGACCCATATTGCCTTTGGACAAATAATGGCGCATAACCCACAGTGCCCCATATTTTGAATAAAAGTACATATAGCAAATTACCACATCGATACACAAAGCATTTTGGTGAAAATCATGGTGCCCTCCAGGTTATATCAGAAGAAGCTAAGTTCTTTAGCATCTCAACCCATTGTTTCTTAGTTCCAGACTTGGGCCATTCTTTTTGTATGAATTCCCAAAGAGGAACAAAATGTGGAAAGTAGGGTTTAACTTTATCCACCTCTTTGCCCCAGAGATGACTTCAATCCCAAATGTACAATAACAAAGCAATTCCAAAGAATCTCCCTTGGCCTTTTTTTCGGTATGCATGAGTGCTTTAATTATTTTAGCTAAAATTGTTGAAGCCAGGTGCATGTTTCTTTTCAATCAATCAAATAAATCCACTACCGCCGCTTTAACATGTCTCAACACTCTCGGGAAGAAAACCATCCCATATATAGCAAGAGTAAATGCATCCAAAGCCTTCTCAATGTCGGATCGCTCTTGGATATATTTTCGTAGATACTACCATGAAATGACATTAGTGTTCCCTTTCTGCTTTATATAATGGTCGTCATCTTTAAAATCACGATCCCAAACTTAACTCAATCTTTTATGAAAGCTGGTCAAATTGTGCACTTTTCGATAGATGGGTCTCATTTCCAATGGCCCAAGCCTAAGAAGAGCCGATATATCTTCCACAGTTGGAGTCAAGTCAAGCTGATTGAATGAAAAGCATCGAAATGATGGATCCCAAAACTCAATCATAACCCTGACTAACTATTCATCCATGTGTATTTTGAGTAAGAAAGCAATCTATCCATACTTTTTTGTTGCTTTGCACTCCCCTACTGATCCCATATTTCGGCTAACTCTCTTAAATTATTTTGGTGAAGGTCTAAATGTGTGATCTTTGGCAACTCTGACGTAGAACCTTTCGCTACATAGTCCCTATCCCTTTTTTGGTTGAATTCTGACTCAGAACGAACCTCTTTAAATTCCTTGGAGATAATCACTGCATGTATTGGTTCCGCCATAAAATTAAATAAAAATTGATCTAAGTTGGAATTCTTTTTAAAGCAAGTGTTCCTGTATGCATATGAGAGATGAAAGATGAAAAGAAACAAGTTAGTATCTTTAGGAAATATTAAATTCAAATAAAACTTCAAAATAATGAAAATCATAAATTATTTAACAAGGTAAACAAAAATCACAAATCATTCGAATAGGATATTAAAGGTAAAAATAAAAAAAAAAGAAAAGATAACTTGTCCCTTCATGCATCCCTAATTTTGGTGACATCTAAAATCGGGCATGGCTGTAACTAAGAGGTTAGTATGGTTCACTATATGTGGTTTATGTCAGACCTCTAATTAGGTTCTCGAATTCCTCGAGCCCTAAAAGGATTAGCGAGGTACCTTATCCTTATCCATTGTGGATCCACATTGGAATAGGTTTAATTTGAGTGGGCGTGTCTTCCAAGTCCGTAATGAGGCTACTACCTCGAACAGATGTAGGAATCTACACCCAGTAGGCTTTTTGCCGGCCCAGATAGAGGCTAACACCTCAAAAGGCAGAACTACTTCACCCTCTCCTAAAATATTGGGTACCTATGCCCCCTCTATATTTGACTAAGGAGAAACTACTGCACAATGTGAATAGTGTTTGTGAAAGGACAAATTTACCTTTTTATGACACAACATTAAAAATAAAACCACTATCCTAATCCCCGAAAGACAAAAACAAACACAAAAAGATTAGTGCAAAATAAATATTAATATAATGAAAAGGGAAATTTTAAAAAGGGAATTTAAAATTAGATACCAATTGAAATCGAATTAATTGAAATTTGGCTAACATATAATTAATTTTAGGTTTGAGTATCTAGAGTCCCCAGCAGAGTCGCCAAGCTATCGCAACGTGGCTTGGATAAGAATCCTAACCAAGCCCAACTTAAATGGCCTTCGCTCCTATATTTGTTAAATTTATTACTATTTTATATTCGCTTATTTCTATAGGCCATATCCTTATCGACATTTTCTTATTTTGGAGATCAGGTGGTTGAGATAAATCGCTCACTTGACTTAACCTTAAATAATCATTACGAAATGACTATTTATTTAGAGTTGCCACCAATCTATTTGGGCTATGTGAGAATGGTCACCTATCGGAGTTTATATTTTGAGGGTTATGAAACCCTAGAATATAAACTCCAAGGCCTGCGATCATAGCAAGGATCATATAAAAGGGTCTGCGAGTCGATTACAATTATAACTAAGGATCGACCCTCTCGTGATGCTTGAAAATTAGTACCTTTTTAATTATGTGTTAACCTGAATCTTAATTTTTATTCGGTTTCAACATATGGCATTCAATTATATATTTCTGAAATAATAATTTAAAACAAATTTATTATTTCGAGTTACGAAGATTAGGTTCTCAGAATTTTGGAAGTTAAAATCTCTTACATACTCTATCAAAAGACCAGTGAAACACGAAAGCTTTTTATCATTCTCCTTTGTATTCTAACGAAAAACCAGAGGAACACAAAAGGTTTTAAAATTAAAAATATCTTTTGCACTCTAGTTGAAGGCTAGAGGAATGCAAAAAGTTTTATTATTATTTTTTCAAAATTTATAAAATCTTGATTTCCATTTTGAAAAGGATATCTCGATATTCAAATAATCTGTAGAACCTCTCTCATATTTTGAGAGAAATTCTACATAGTATTTTAACTTGAAGATATTGCCTTAAGTTTTTTTTTAAAAAAAATTATATTATAAAACTTCCCAAAACTCAATAACAATCTAAAATGATGAACTTATTTCCAATATGTTCTTTAGACACAAAAATATCCTTGCAATCACATAGCATTTGGTTCTAATGAAATTACTAAATTGCCCCTAGGGTATACCTTCGACGTGAAAATATCTCGATACTCTTAGTAGACACCAAAATGACCTTAAAAAAATAAATGAATCCTAAACATTCACCTTTGGCATAAAAGCATTTGGTGGAAAAATTACAAAGATGCCTTTGGGGTATACCTTCGACATGAAAGTATCCCGGTACCCCTAATAGACACTAAAATAACCTTAGAAGGCTGAATGAATCCTAAACATTCACCTTTGGCATAAAAGTATCCCAAAAAAAAATTTATGAAAATGCCCTTAGGGTATACCCTCGACATAAAAGTATCTCGGTATCCCTAATGGACATGAAAATGACCTTAAAAGGCTGAATGAATCCTAGACATTCACCTTTGGCATAAAAGCATCCAGATAAGAAAAAGTACAAAATGCCCCTATTGTATACCTTCGACATGAAAGTATCCCGATACCCCTAATGGACAGTAAAATGACCTTAGAAGGCTGAATGAATCCTAAGCATTCACCTTTGGCATAAAAGCATCCCAATGAAAAATTATGAAAATGTCCATAGGGTATACCTTTGACATAAAAGTATCTCGGTACCCCTAATGGACACTAAAATGACCTAAGAAGGCTGAATGAGTCCTAAACATTCACCTTTAGCATAAAAGCATTCGGTGAGAAAAATTATGAAAATGCCCTTAAAGATACCTTTCACGTGAAAGTATCCCGGCAACCCTAAAGGACTCAAAAAGACAAGAAATGATGATTTTTACTCTCAATGAGTAATTTAGATTTCAAAAATGGCTTAAAGTACAAAAATTGCTAATGTATCCTTAAATTTCTTAAAATTAAATATTAGTCCTAAATAGGTTTAAAAAGCTAAAAAAGATAGTATTATTTTGTTTACCAAAAAACACCTTAAATGAGAAGTAAATTTTAAAATAACCTAACATGCAAAAATACCAGTAAGTCCCTAAATTTTTAAAAATTGCATTTCGTACCCTAATGGAAAACCAAAAGAATACGAAAGGTTTTTTTTATATTTTTAACACCTCACCAGAGGACCAATGGAATGCTAAAAATATTTAAAATAACCTAAATGGATGATTTCATGCTAAAGATAACATTTTTGTCCTAAAAATGCTAGATTTCCCTAAGGGTCCCTAAACTTTTTTGATTTTACAGTTAGGTACCTTAGTAAAAAAAAAAAAACCTAAATCATCATAAAATATAATTAATTAGGTAAAAATCAACATGTAAATCATGAAGAGCATCCATATAAAGGTTCGGTCAAACACTTTTAACCAAAAACAAAATTTTCCATTACTTACAAACTAGCCCTTAAACTTTTAAAAATTGCAAAATAGCCCCTAAAGTGTGAAAAATACCTAAAGCATGGTATGAAATACCCAAAATCAGTTTCCAAGTTATCCCTGAAGCTTTTAGTCAAATCCTTTGACCATAAAACAAAACATTTCTATTATTCGTAAACTAGTCCTGAAACTTTCCTAAAATTGCAAATTGGCCTTTACATGATTAAAATGTAAAATTAAGCTTCAAATAAATCAAAATAACCACAAAAGTCCTATAAAAAATCACAAGTAAGATTCGATCACTTCTTCTTTGCCCCTAGAATAAATTCTTCAATATTTATATAAAAATCCCTAAACTTCTTAAAATTACAAAAAGACCCCAAAACTAAAAAATGTATTTTAACTTGATAAATGCATAAAATACACTCCTAAGGGTGCAAATGTATAAACAAAGATTTTTTTATTTTTTATTTTTTATTTATTTTTTACGTATTAGCCCTAAACAATTTATATTTACAAAATGACCATAAAAACACATATACAAGCATGAATTTCAGCCAACACCTAAACAATCTATCATTCAACTTTTTTTTTAACCCAACAATCACATATTCATATTTTATTTAACACAAATTAGCACCATTATATGATAAAATTATAGAAAAAAGTATATAAACAAGTGATTTCACCATAATAACAACAAAAGACTAAAAGAAAAAAAATGCATGAACATATATATGACAAACACAACACCAAAACCAACATCATATCAACATAAACATGATTCATGAAAAAAAATTTACTAAAAAGAAGAAAAAGTAAAATAAAATAAAAAAAATTAAGGAAATTTGTTCATGGCCATTATGCTTAGTCCTTCAACATGGATAAAAAAAATCCATGAACTTAAGCATATTTTTGGCTCACCAAAGAGAAGAAAAATGTATGAAACAAACAAAACTTCAAAGATTTAAGTGGAGATTATACCTCAACAAGCTTTAAAATTTTTTTTTAATGTTTTTTTTTTTGCTTCCCAAAAACTAGAAAACTTGAAGAAAACATCCTCCCTCATTTATAGGGGAGGATGATTCGGCCATGGAGGATTTTCATCCTCTTTGGCCAAAATTTCGTGTCCTTTCCATGGATTTTTTCCTTTTTTTTTTTCAAATTTTTTTATGTTATGTTTACTTGTTAGGTTGGAAATAATAAATGTTGTGTCATAAGCCCATACCCTTGTCATCTTTTCTTATAAGCCACTATCTTCATTGTCATGATTATGCTAGTTTAGGTGAAATAACGATTTTGTTTAACTTTATGGAATTAGTTGGAATGAAACTAAATCAATTGGAAAATAATTTAATTCCATCTAAATTAGATTTTATGTAACAAAGTGGGCAAATTATAAAATTAATTATGTAAAAGCAAAATTACATTATGAATTTTCAAGTAAACATAATCTTAGAAGTAAAAAAGCAAATGCAATCAAGGTGCATAAAAATCCTAATTAGAAATTCCATGACAAATTGATAATAAATTAAAATTCATGTACTCAACAAAATTTCACATAATAAATCTAATTAAGAATTTAATCATATGGAAGTTCCAATCAAAATTTCATAAAAAATTAAAAAAAAAATTGAATCAAAATAATTGATATAAAAATAAATAAAAAATTTAAAGAAAAAGTTAGTGGACTTTGTTGGAAAATTAGAGATAAAAATGAGCCGTAGGCTTTTAAAGAATGAAATGGGCTTGGTGGAAAACCAAGAAAATAGGCCTGGTAAAGTAATTGAGCTTGTTCAGAAATTAATGGGCTTATTGGGCCTATTTGCAAAAGTTAAAATTTTTAAGCCCATTGAGGAGATTTTACCAAAATAAAATAAATTTAATAATAAAAAAATTATAAAGATTGAATTCTACAAGAAAATTTTTTGAGAAGTCTTATGTGAAGGAAGAAAAAAATTAAAATCCAAAACTCGTAAAATTTTACGAGAAAACCTTTATGAAAAAAATTTGTTATTTTGGAAAAATGCAAACCTCATAAAAAAATTGAATTTAAAAAAAAACTGATTTAATATAATTTTAATGAAAATATTTAATTAATTTTAAAAATCTTAAACTCAAAAATGTTTTCTCGAAAAAATTTATGGAGTAGAAAACTCCGTATCTTGAAAACAAGAAAATTCAAAAAAAAAGAAAAACTCATAAAATAAAATGAATTTTGAAAAACTGATTTCATAGTTGTTAAATGAAAATATTTAAAGAATCTTAAAGTTTAAAACTCGAGAAAATTCTACTGAAAATTTTACAAATTAAAAAAAAAAGCTTGTATTTGAGGATAGAAAAATTTTAAACAATATATTAAAACTTATAAAAAATGATTTGAGTAAAACATATTATCCAAAATATTGACTTACAAAATGGTAAAGATAAAAATTTAAAATTCAGAATAATTTTTTCAGGAAAAATTTCACAAGTATAATACTCATTGTACTATGAGAAATTCAAAATTAATTACAAAAATGGACAACTTGACACCTTGTGGTATAAAATATCAATATGAATTTTTCCTTGAATAGTTTTTTTTTTTTTTGGAATGCATATTAGCTTGATACTACACAAGTGTCTGTAAAAATATAAGATGGTTAATTTTTCAAGCTTTACAAAAAAATCTCAAAAAATTCATGAAAATGGGAAATTTGACCATGATATCATCTGCAAGAATGATTTTTCGAACTCAAAAAGAAAATATTTAAAAACAAAATTTTCCTTTTGAATATTTGTTTTTTCATCCAAGATCAGTCTTCAAATGGCATTTTTTTGTCAAGTGAACTTTTGGCTATCCAAAAGTCTTGAAAATGTGTTGTTCATCTGAAAAATATCAGTCCCAATGAGGATGGCTATTAAGTTCTTGATCTCAGATATTAAGGATTATTGGAGACAAGACCCGAATGAAATTAGGTATCTACACATATCTCAAGAGAAAAAAGTGTTACATGAAGGGAGAACTTGGAAAATGTACTTCGATGATATTGCTAATGCAATGGGGTATAGTATAGGAATGATATTAATTTCCCTAAGTAGAGATCATAATCCCTTTACTACTAGACTAAATTTTGATTGCACCAATAACATAACTGAATACGAGGCACGTGTCATGGGGTTGCAAGTTGCTATCAAACGAAAAGTGAAATTCTTGGAGGTGTAAAAGGATTTAGCTTTAGTGATATATCAGCTTCGAGATGAACGGGAAAACCATGATGGGAAATTGGTGTAGTATAAGAGTTAATCCTCAAATTAGTAAAAAGGTTTGAGAAGATTAATTTTCATCATTTACATAAAAAGGAGAATCAGATTGTCGATGCTTTGATTAAATTATTTGCCATGATGAAGTGACTAATAGGGTTGAAGTGATGTCGATTAAGATGAGTATACATGAGATCCCTACTCTTTGTCACAATATGGGCTGAAAGAGATGGTCAACCAAGGTATTATAATATTCTCTGATATGTAAAAGATCGATAATATTTGGATCATGCTACAAATGACCAAAGAACTATTTAAAGAATGTCCATGAATTATATCCTTGATGGTACAGTCTTAAATAAAGAAGTCAAGACCAATTACTTTCGAGATGTGTAGATGTCATTAAAGCTAAAACGATAATGGAAGAAGTCTATAGGGGGATATGTGGGATACACTTTAGTGGACATATGATGGCTTGACAAATATGAGGCTAGGATATTATTGGCTGACCATGGAAAGTGACTACATAAAGTATTTATGCAAATGTCACAAGTGTCAAATATACGCAGATAAGATTAATGTGCCTCATCATAGCTGCACATGATGATGTCTCTATGTCCATTTTCGATGTGGGGCATGGATATGCTAGACCCAATTATTCCTAAGGCTTTGAACGGGCATCATTTCATCTTAGTGGAAATGGATTACTTCACCAAATGGTTGAAAGCTATTTCTATACAAATATGACTAAGTTAGTGGGATGCAAATTTGTCAAAAGAGAAATAATATGCCTGTATGGAATATCAAAATGAATTGTTACTGATAATGCTTTAACTATGAAAAATAAAATGATGCATAAAATGTGTTTATAATTCAAAATCAAGCATCATAATTTGGCAATATATTGCCTAAAAATGAATGGGGCAGTAGAATGAGCCAATAAAAAATAAAGAAGATTGTGTTAAAGATGACCAAGATGTACAAAGATTGGCATGAGAAGTTGCCATTTGCTTTGCATGCCTACTAATCGTCAGTTCATACCTTTACGAGTGCTACCCTATTTCCTTTAGTCTACAGGATAGAAGTAGTGTTACCAATAGAGATGGAAATTCTTTCATCACAAATATTGATGGAAACTAAATTGGAAAAAAGCTGAATAGGTCAGATCCTAGTATAAACAAATCAATTTCATTGAAGAGGAAAAGTTGAAAGCCATTTGTTATGGGCAAATGTCTCAGAAGATAATAATGAGAGCAAATGATAAGAAGGTTTATCCTCGATAGTTTCATGACGTGAACTTATTCTTAGAAAGATTCTTCTGATCCAAAAAGATGTAGGTAAGTGGACTTTAAATTAGGAAAGGTCTTATATGGTGAAGAGAGCATTTTCTGAAGGAGCATTGATATTTACTGAGATAGAAGGGCATAAGTTTCCTGGTTTGATGAATTCTGATAAGGTAAGGTAAGTGTTATGTTTGAAAAAAATGTTGTAGAGACAAATGCCATGTATTATTGGCTTTATGCAAGGGGCAAATACCAAAGTTTATTAGGTTTGCAAGATTCCATGCTAAATGCCAAAATGTCAGGTTCATATGGTTGTGAGGATTTATTCACCCTTATTTGGGATGACATTTGCAATTGTAAAAAAAAAAAAAGACGCAGCATAGTCTAAATGAGTTTTCAAAATAAATGCTACATCTAAGTAAGCGAATTTATCAAATGGTATCTCGAAGAGTTGAACTAGATTCATTCTCTAAAGATGTCGGATCCTATTGCTGAAAAAGCCTACCTATTAAACCTTTTCCTTTGTTAAGCATTTTTTAAATGATTGATTGTTAAGAATTTTCAATTGTTGAAATGATTTCATAATGAACTCTTTTCCTTAGCTTATCCTTTTTATGTTATTACTTGTTAATTTGTTTAATGGTGATTAACAAATTAATAAGGAATGAACATAGGATGCCCTAATATTTTTATAAGAAAGACCAATGTTATATCAAAAAATTAGTATCTATTTCAAATTTTACTGATCTGAGGTTTAAGATTACCTAAGTGAAGAGATCGAATGCTTTGAAAAAAAAAAACCATAAGGATGAAAAAAGAAAATGGCAGTGGAAATCATGAGATTTGTGAATGGTAATGAAGTTTGGAGGATGTTGCTTAGCTGAAAGATATAAGTATCGGATATTTTTAAAGAAAAATAAGAATAAAAGAGAAAAATGGTAATAGAAGCCTTGATTAATTTAAAAAAAAAAAATTGATTGAATGCCAATTTGTCATGACAAGTGTTTCACTAAAGCAAAGCGGATCAAGAATATTGAGATAAATCCTAAATTGTAATTGCATATTAACATGAAAGTTGGAATCAAGCATATGCATTCCTATTGCATTATAGGAAATTGCTCAAAAAAAGATATCCCTATTAGTAATAGTAGAAATAAGAACCATTCCTTAGTGGATGATACCATAGGTAATATCATTCTTTCCCTAATGAGTAAGCCCAATATAATTGGTACTTAAAAAAGAGAGAAAAAGGAGAGGAAAGTTTAGTCTACTTGGTTAGGTAGAAAACTAGCAAAATTGGCACCTTGTAGAAGGGTTATTCCTTATACAAAAGAACTTTTTTTTTGTCTACTTCACTTGGTTATATGAAAGATCGGTGTAGTCAGGTTTGAGACAGTTGTATTCTATTATATGGAAGATCAATGGAATTTTTCTTTTGTTAGCTTCACTTGGTTAAGTACAAGACCAGTGTTATCCTTTTTCATTTGACTATGTGAAAAAATAAAAAAAAATAATCATAATATGGGATTCTAAACCTAGTGTCATTCTTTAAGGAAAAAATTACAAACACGGGGAAAAGTGTGAAGGTACCCATTCAGCAAAGGTATAATACCCGGTCTCATATTAGAAATATGAAAAACAATCCTATAGCTAGGATATGAAAGGTGAAAGAAGCTAAAGAATGGATGACGAAGGGTCAAGAAGAACTAAGGTTACAACTTGTTAAGATCATGGAATTGTTGATGTTAGCTACCAAAAGAAATAAGCAAGTTGAAAGCTAAGGCTCTTAGGCTGAAATGCTACAAGGGTAAAAAATATGGTGCCTTTGATTCAAGTATCTCAAAACTTTACCCTCTATTAGAATTGGTCCTATGGTGCATGGACACCTTGAAGTTGCACTACAATAGGTGATTATCAATAAGGGGTTAAATTTGGGATTGACTTTGGTAAACCTATTAGTCTTTGATCATGATAAGTCTACAAAGTTGGATAGGCTTATGATGGAAACATCTATGTATGCAGAAAAGGAATAGACATAGTTGTAAGTCATCAAAAAAAGATTAAAAACCATAGAAGGAGTAGATAAATTTAGAGTGGTGGATGTGAAAAAGTTGGTCTTGGTATCCGAATTGGTTATTCTTTCAAAATTCATGACATCAAAGTTTGAGAAGTATAATGTATCATGTGCCTATCTACTTATATTAGGACACAGTTATAAGTCATCTACTTACATTGTCGTAAGATGGGGTTACAAGAATAATGAGAAGTTATTGATCTATTATTTTCAAGATAGCCTGACTGGTGTTGCAGCTCGATGTTATATAGGGTTGGATAGAGCTAAGATCTAGACTTAGTCAAATTTGGCTCATGCTTTCTTGGAATAATACAAACATGTTAGATAGGGCACCTGACCATATGTCATTACAGAATATAGAGAATAAGTCTAATGAAAGTTTTAGAAAATATGCCTAAATGTGGAGACAAGATGCTGTACAGGTGATTCCTCTTTTAATAAAAAAGGAAATGATAATCATTTTCATTAGCATCCTTGAAAATCTGTCTTATGAGAGGTTGGTTGGTAATGCCACTAAAAATTTTACAGATGTGGTGATATCGAAAGAAATGATTGAGAGTGTAATTAAAAATAGCAAAATGTCATGTGATGAATCTTTAGGAAATAAGAAACCAGTTTTAAGGAAAAAATAAAGAGAATGAAGCTAATGTTTTTAACTTTGATAATCCTACACCAATAAATCATATACCTTACAATCTATACTACCTTATGGTACCTAGTTCAAGTTCAAGATCTTACTTTTTTACTTCCTAATCTGTGTACACTGCTGCTTATTACCTCGCATATATAAACCCGCAAAGTAACAACTAAAGTACTAAAATACCTAAAATACTGTGAATAACCCTAAACCTGCTAGACCAACTTACAATAGATAATAATTTACCCTGATCTCGATGTCCTATCATGGTTTGTACCTACTGTTGCTTCAGGAGCAATTAATAGCACCTAAATATGTCACACCTTTACAACCTCTTTACTTAAATGCTAATGCTACATGAAAGTATCATAGGGGTGCACAAGGGCATTTGATAGAGAATTTTCTAGTATTCAAGAGATGGGTTTAAGATCTTACTGATGCTGGCAAATTAGAGATTGAGACTAGATCAAGCCATAACGTGGTTAAAAACCTGTTGCCCAATCATAAGGAGCCTAAGGTGAATATGGTGATGGTTGAAAATGCACTTAAGGTGATGAGTATAAAGGAGGTGGAGACTCTTATGAAAGCAGTCTAAGAGGTTTTAGTGAAAGCTAAGGTGATTCCAAGAAAGTCAATCTTAGTGTCTGGGAGCTATTACAAGTTTCATGGTATGCATAGACATGAACAACATGAGTGCATTAATTTTAGAAATATTGTTCAAAAGTTGATGGACAATAAAGAGATAGAATTTTATGAGGAATTATAAGAGCCAATAGTTAAGCTAGTAGATATGGTTGGTGAAGGGTTTATGATAGTTCCAAACAAAATCTGTTGACCAATGGTTATTTATTATAAGGAGCCTACTGTCAGTGCTACACTTATGACGTCTACTCCACAAGTAGTCATTAGGGTACCCACACCATTTCCATACATAAATCATAAAGCAATTCCATGGAAGTATGAATTTGGTTTTGTGATAGCTAAAGAACTAATTCTTTCAATCGATGTTGTGATAAAAGTAAGTTACATGATCAAGACTAGGAGATGTTATGCTCTGCCTATCGTTAAAAAGGGAAAATCTATGGTTATTGAAAAAAATATTACTAAACCAAAAGTAGTAACAACAATTGTTTCTAGGGAAATAAAGAGCTAGTGAATGGGCGAGAAGTCAAAGAGTTCCATTATATAACATAGTGAGTATAGCATTACGGAGTAGTTGAACAAACAGCCTACTAAGATTCAATGCTATCCCTATTGTTGAATTTAGACCACTTAAAAAGGCTTTACTGAAGGTCTCAAATCAAGTATATGTTGTGCATAACATTTTTATGGATAAAATAATTTGGTTAGCAAACAACATATTGGTAGACAATTTCATATTATTCAATGATGATTAAATCCCTTTATGGAGTAGGGGTAGTGTGAAGGCTTTGCACATCACTATCAGTTGTAAAGGGTATATTGTGCTGTGGGCATTGATCAATAATGGTTTCAAATTAAATATGCTACTTTTAGTTACTTTACAAAAAATACTGGTTAATGCCCTGCACATCAAGAATATTCATATTGTTATTCGTGTTTTAAATAGGACTAAGCAAGATATGGTTCGTATAGTAATAGTTCCTTTAAGAATCGATCTATGTACTTTTACAGTGGAGTTTCAAGTGATAGCATTGTATTTTCATACAATTATTTCTTAGGTAGGCCCTGGATTCATTCTGTAGAAGCAGTATCCTACTCATTGCACCAAAAGTTAAAGTTTATTATAGATGATAAGGTAGTTGTTATTAGTGGAAAAGAGGATATTATGGCTCTTATATCTACTAATGCACATTATATTGATCATGATAAGAAGATTCCTAATCTTTCCTTTTAGTCCTTCGAGTTTATGAATGCCACATATATAGAGGAAGGGCTAGTGATTATTTAACCCTATTTATCTTAGAATACCAAGATAAAACTGAAGATGATTGTCGAAAAAGTTGCCAAGCTGGCAAAGGATTGGGAAAAAATCTATAAGGAATAGCCAGAGCCTTGAAAGTGGTATATGTTCTATCACACAACCATGTTGATTGCAAAGTTAAATCTAATTAAGTACTTACGTGAAGTTTTAACTCTTTCAAAAAAGACCATAAGATGGCAAGTGTTACTTTCAGAGTTTGACATAATGTACGTAAATCAGAAAGCCATAAAGGATAATGTTATTGCTAACTTCCTAGCAAATCGAGCTGTGGAAGATTATGAGTCATTGGATTTGGATTTTCCTAATGAGGATTTGATGTGCATATCTTAAGAGGAAAAAGTGTTACTTGAAGAGAGAACTTGGAAGATGTACTTTGATGATAATGCTAATGCCATACAACATGGTATATGACCAATTGGAGATCATTATCCGTTTATTACTCAACTAAATTTTGATTACACCAATAACATAGATGAGTACAAGGCATGTGTTATGGGGTTGCAAGATGCTATAAAATGAAAAAAAAATTCCTAAAAGTGCATTGGGATTTAGCTCCAGTGATGTATCAGCTCCAGGGTGAATAGGAAACTTATGATAGGAAATTGATGCAATACAAGAAGTTGATTTTCAAATTGGTAAAAAGATTTTAAAAGATTGATTTTCAGCATTTACCAAGGGAAAAGAGCTAGATTGTCGATGCTTTGGCTACATTATCTACCATGATAAAGGTGATAATGGGGCTGAAGTGATGTTGATTAAGATGAGGATACACGAGATCCCTACTCATGTCACAATATAAAGGTTGAAAAGATGGTTAACCATGGCATTATGATATTTTCTGATATATTAAAGTTTGACAGTATAGGATTATGCTACTAAAAATGACTGGAGAACTATTTAGAAAATAGCCATGAATTTCATCCTTGATGGTGAATTCTTGTACAAAAGAAGTCAGAACCAAGTGCTTTTAAGACATTTAAATCTCACCGAAGCTAAAAAGATAATGGAAAAAGTCCATGAGAGGATATGTTGGATGCACTTTAATGGACATATGATGGCTCGGCAAATCATGAGGCTGGGATATTATTAGTTGACCATGAAGAGTGACTGCATAAAGAACACATGCAAATGTCATAAGTGTTAGAAATATGTAGCTAAGAGTAATTGGCCTTTATCATAGTTGCACGTGATGACATCTCCGCAACCATTTTCAATGTGCCACGTGGATATGATAGACCTAATAATGCCTAAGGCTTTAAATGGGCATCGCTTCATCCTAGTGGCAAAAGATTATTTCACCAAATGTGTGGAAGCTGCTTTTTATGCAAATGTGACTAAGTCGATGGTATGTAAATTTGTCAAAAGAGAAATAATATGACAAAAT
>JBBYHK010408336.1:0-22820 GCA_038382065.1 Adansonia grandidieri
TTTTCCAAATTTTTCAAACATTTTTCCTAAAAGATTCATGAAATTCCTTTTTCAGAAAGGTATTGCTTGCAATTTTTCGATACCAAATGAGTCTAAGGCGATTTTTCAAATTTTGACACACCTTATCCCCCATATGCTCTACCAGTAGCACGATCAATCCGAACTTGAAAATCTATTTCCCTAGAAAGTGACTTTTGGGATATTAGGAACACTTTTAGATTGACCCTCATCGAGTTACCTTTCTAGTGGTGTCTTGTCCACCCTCTAAAGCCTTCAAACCAATTTAGAATAAATTCGGGAAGTTGGATAGCGCGATGTTGTCCCCTGTTTTTGGTTATGGTCAAAATTAAGTTGTTTTCTCGAGCTTCATCTCGAGACAATCCAATGTCACCATAGCACCCCGATCAACCTCGAGAACATGCTTTGACCTCCCATAAGCTCGTAT
The DNA here is from genome assembly GCA_038382065.1 of Adansonia grandidieri. Taxonomy (NCBI): domain Eukaryota; kingdom Viridiplantae; phylum Streptophyta; class Magnoliopsida; order Malvales; family Malvaceae; genus Adansonia; species Adansonia grandidieri. The sequence goes on from JBBYHK010408336.1 coordinate 446, forward strand.
CAAGGCACAAACATACTTTACATCTTTACCATCCTCATTGACAATAATTTCTTTTGCCAAAAGTCATCAGAATGCTCACTCATTTTCTAAACCACAAAGTTTTGTTAATTTAAGTTTTCCAACTCAACTTCTCTGAAGAGTGTTAGATGTGTCATTTTTTAGGATACGCCCACCCTGACCATTCGACGGGATACTCCAACCTTGCTTTTCAAAATTGTCGAGATTGAAAAATCTTCCTTTGTCAAAATGATTTATCATCTACGGGAATACTCCAACCCCGACCATCTGAGGGGATACTCTAACCCCACTTTTCTAATTGTCAAGATTTAAAAATCTTCCTTTGTCAAAATTATTTGTCATCCACAGAGATACTCTAACCCCATCTTTCTAAGGGGATACTCTAACCCTATCTTTCAACTACAATTAAATTTTTCTCCTTCTCGGACTTCCATGAATATGTCAAACAAACCTCGTTTAATCAAGAAACCCAGATGCATCTAAAAAATTATCGATTTGATTATTCTTAAATAATCAATGCCAATTGTGAGATAAATTTCAATAGTCCATTTTTTTCTTTATTATTGGATTGAATGATCCATGTTATGTTACTTCATTTATTGCCTTACTAACATGATTTTTTTGTGATGATTATTTGCATTCATGTTGTTCAATCATTTCAAATAAAACTAAAGTAATATTCTGCATGGGTACTTCTCTAATGCCCACAGTGGAATATTCCATTTTTTAAAGTAAAATCCAGAGGTCATTTGTATTGAAAATCTCTATATTCCCCATCTCTTCGGGGCGTATATGAGATTAAATCTTTTCATCAAAACTTGGATTTGTGTTTCTATAAAATTCATGCATTAAAAGGGGGTTATATAGAATAGTGGCAAGTTAAGATTGAAAGAATCAAAACTGAGATAAGACATAAATAGAAAGGTATCAATTTCGAGCATCACGAAGAGATTCGTACCTCATTGTGTGTAACCAACTCTCGAACCCAACTATGAATCTTTGCACTACGTAGCCCATTGGATTGATGTTTTGAATTTCATAACTCAAAACAAAGGTTTCAATAAGTATCTAGTCATGCCTAGCCCTAAATGATCTATGGTAACTCTATGCATTGGCCATGTCATGATGGTCATCCGAGACCAATAAGATAAGCGATTCATCTTATGGTTTCCTTCACTATATCACAAGTCGAGAATATGTACATTCTCGTTCTCATCACATCGCAAAAGAAAAGTCTCGGTCAAAAAGACATTTTCAAGTTCGAAAAATATTTTAAGTCGTACGCACCCATAAATCTGTGAGGATCTAGCCCGAGGTATGTTGTGACACCAATGAGGAGAACATGATTATAGTGCCAATAACAAAAAGAATGGATATTATTATGAGTATCCAAGTATGTCTCAATTCATAGATGAACTTTGATTATAAGGAAAATGGTGGTAAGAAAAGCTTTTCTTACAAATCCAAAGCATCAATATCATGTATCCTAATACGGAAAACATGATTGTAGTGCCAATAACAAAAAGAATAGAGATTGTTATGAGTATCCAAGTTTGTCTCATTTCACGAATGAACATTGATTATAAGGAAAAGAGTGGAAAGAAAAGCTTTTCCTACATATCCAAAGCATTAATACTGTGTGTCCCAATATGGAGAACATGATTGTAATGCCACTAACAAAAAGAATGGAGGTTATTACAAGTATCCAAGTTTGTATCATTTCATTGATGAACTTTGATTATAAGGAAAATGGTCCAAAGAAAAGGTTTTCCTATAAATCCAAAGCAACAATATCGTGTATCCCAATGTGTAAAACATAATTGTAGTGCCCAAACACCAAAAGAATGGAGATTATTATAAGAATCTAGGTTTGACTCATTTCATGGATAAACTTTGATTACAAGGAAAATAGTTGAAAGAAAAGCTTTTCTTGCCAAATCAAAGCATCAACATCGTGTATCCAAACAAGGTGAACATGATTGTGTTGCCCAATAGCAAAAAAATAGAGATGATTATGAGTATCCCAGTTTGTCTTACTTCACAGATGAACTTTGACTAGATGGAAAATAGTGGAAAGAAATGTTTTTCTTGGAAATCCAAAGCATCAAAATCATGTATCCTAATGAGGAAAATATGATTGTAGTGTGCATAACAAAAAGAATATAGATTATTACGAGTATCCAAATTTGTCATATTTCACAGATGAACTTTGATTGTAAGGAAAATAGTGAAAAGAAAAACTTTTCTTCCAAATCCAAAGCATCAATATCATGTACACAATGTGGAGAACATGACTGTAGTGCCCATAACAAAAAGAATTAAGATTATTACGTGTATCCAAGTTTGTCTCATTTCACGGATGAACATTAAGTATAAGGAAAATGGTGGAAAGAAAATCTTTTCTTTTAAATCAAAAGCATGAAGATTGTGTATCCCATGAGGAGAATATGATTGTAGTTCAATAACAAAAAGAATAGAGATTATTATGTGTATCTAAGTTTGTCTCGTTTGATGGATAAACTTTGATTATAAGGAAAATGGTAGAAAGAAAAGCTTTTCTTCCAAATCCAAAACCTCAATATCATGCATCCCAGTGAGGTGAACATGATTGTAATGCCTAATCACAAAAAAAATGGAGTTCATTATGAATATCCAAGTTTTTCTCATTTCACGGATGAACATTAATTATAAGGAAAATGATGGAAACAAAAGCTTCTCTTGCAAATGCAAAGCATCAATATTGTGTATCCTAATGAGGAAAACCTGGTTGTAGTGCCTATAACAAAAAGAATAGAGATTATTACTAGTATCCAAGTTTGTCTCATTTCACGGATGAACATTGATTATAAGGAAAATAGTGGAAAGAAAAGCTTTTCTTGCAAATTCGAAGCATCAATGTCATGTATCCCAATAAGGAGAACGTGATTGTGGTGCCCATAATCAATAGAGTGGAGATTATTACGAGTATCCTAGTTTATGTCATTTCATGGATGAACATTAATTATAAGGAAAATGGTGGAAAGAAATGCTTTTCTTGCAAATCCAATGCATCACTATCATGTATCCTAATGTGGAGGTCATGATACTAGCAGCAATAACAAAGAGAATGGAGCTTATTACGGATATCCAAGTTTGTCTCATTTTATAGATGAACATTAATGACAAAGAAAATGGTGGAAAGAAAAGCTTTTCTTGGAAATCCAAAGCATCAAGATCATGTATCCCAATATGGAGAATATGATTTAAAAAGAATGGAGATTATTATGAGAATCCAAGTTTGTCTCATTTCATGACTAAACTTTGATTATAAGGAAAATAATGGAAAGAAAAGCTTTTCTTTCAAATTCAATGCATTAATATCATGTATCCCAATGAGAAAAACATGATTATAGTGCCCATAAAAAAATAATTGAGATTATTACGTGTATCCAAGTTTATCTCATTTCATAAATGAAGATTAATTATTTGGAAAATGGTGGAACGAAAAGCTTTTCTTGTATATCCAAAGCATCAATACCATGTATCCCAATGTGGGGAACATGATTGTAGCGCCGTTAACAAAAAGAATAGGGGTTATTACAAGCATCCAAGTTGGTATCATTTCATGGATGAACTTTGATTATAAGGAAATTGGTCTAAAGAAAAGTTTTTTTTTGCAAATCCAAAGCATCAATATCATGTATCCCAATGTGAAAAACATGATTGTAGTGCCCAATCATAAAAACAATAGAGATTATTATGAGAATCCAATTTAACTCTTTTCATGGATAAAAGAACGGTTGAAGGAAAAGCTTTTCCAGCCAAATCAAGGCATCAACATCGTGTATCCCAATGAGGTAAACATAACTATAGTGCCTATAAGAAAAAGAATGAAGAATACTACGCATATCCAAGTTTGTCTCATTTCAGGGATGAACTTTAAATGAAGAAAATGGTTGAAAGCAAAGCTTTTCTTGCAAATCATAAGCATCAACATCATGTATCCCAATTGTGAGAACCTGATTCTACTGCCAATAACAAAAAGGATGGAGATTATTACGAGTATCCAAGTTTGTCTCATTTCATGAATTAACTTTGATTATGTAGAAAATGGTGGAAGGAAAAGCTTTTCTTTGAAATCCAACACATCAATGTCGTGTATCCCAATGAAGAGAAAATTATTGGAGCGCCCATAGCAAAAAGAATGGAGATTATTTCGAGTACCCAAGTTTGCCTCATTTCACGGATAAACATTAAATATATGGAAAATGATTGAAAAACAAGCTTGTCTTGCAAATCCAAAGTATCAATATCATGTATCCCAATACAGAGAACGTGATTGTAGTGCCTATAACAAAAATGATGGAGATTATTATGAGTATCCAAGTTTGTCTCATTTCACGAATAAACATTAATTATAAGGAAAATGGTGGAAAGAAAAGCTTTTCTTGCAAATTCAAAGCATCAATATCGTGTGCCTAATGAGGAGAACATGATTGTAATGCCCATAACAAAAGGAAAGGAGATTATTACGATCCAAGTTTTTCTCATTTCATGGATGAACATTAATTATAAGGAAAATGGCAAAAAGAAAGGCTTTTCTTGCATATCCAAAGCATCAATACTGTGTATCCGAATGTGGAGAACATGATTATACTGCCACTAACAAAAAGAAAAGAGGTTATTACAAGCATCCAAGTTTGTATCATTTCATGGATGAACTTTTATCATAAGGAAAATGGTCTAAAGAAAAGTTTTCCTCGAAAATCCAAAGCATCAATATCGTGTATCCCAATGTGAAAAACATGATTGTAGTGCCCAATAACAAAAAGAATAGGGATTATTATAAAGAATCTAGGTTTCAGTAATTTCATGGATAAACTTTGATTATAAGGAAAATGGTTGAAAGAAAAGCTTTCCATGCCAAATCAAAGCATCAACATCGTGTATCCCAATGAGGTGAACATGATTGTAGTGCCCATAAGAAAAAGAATGGAGATTATTATGCATATCCAAATTTGTCTCATTTTATGGATGAACTTTAATAATAAGGAAAATGGTGGAAAGAAAAGCTTTTCCCGCCGAATCAAAGCATCAATATTGTGTATGCCAATAAGGTGAACATGATTGCAGTGCCTAATAGCAAAAAGAATGGAAATTTTTATAGGTTTCCATGTTTGTCTGATTTTATAAATGAACTTTGATTATAAGGAAAATGATGGAAATAAAAGCTATTCTTGCAAATCCAAAGCATTAATATTGTGTATCCCAATAAGGAGATTATAATTATAGTGCCTATAATAAAAAGAGTGGACATCACTATGAATATCCAAGTTTGTCTTATTTCACAGATTAACATTAGTTACAAGGAAAATGGCGAAAAGCAAAGCTTTTCTTGCAAATTCTAAGCATCAATATCATGTATCCCAATGAGGAGAACATGATTGTAGTGCCAATAACAAAAAGAATGCAGATTATTATAACTATGCAAGTTTGTCTCGTTTGACAGATAAACTTAGATTATAAGGAAAATGGTGGAAAGAAAAGCTTTTCTTTGAAATCCAAAGAGTCAATATCGTGTATCCTAATGAGGTGAACATTATTGTAGTGCCTATAACAAAAAGAATATAGATTATTTCGAGTATCCAAGTTTGTCCTATTTCACAGATGAACATTAATTATAAAGAAAATGTCGAAAAGAAAAGCATTCCTTGAAAATCGAAAGCATCAAGTTTATGTCTCCCAACGTGACGAACATGGTTGTAGTGCCAATAGCAAAAAGAATGGAGATTATTGTGAGTATCCAAAATTGGCTCATTTCACAGATGAACTTTGATTATAAGGAAAATGATGGAAATAAAAGCTTTTCTTGCAAATCCAAAGCATTAAGATCGTGTATCCCCATATATTGTAGTGCCCATATTAAAAAGAACGGAGATTATTATGAGTATCCAAGTTTGTCTAATTCCACAGATAAACTTTGATTCTAAGGAAAATGGTGGAAAGAAAAGCTTTTCTTGCAAATCCAAAGCATCAATATCGTGTGCCCAATAATGAGAACATGATTGTAATGCCCATAACAAAAGGAATGGAGATTATTACAAGTATCCAAGTTTGTCTCATTTCATGGACAAACATTAATTATAAGGAAAATGGCAAAAGGAAAAGCTTTTCTTGCATATCCAAAGCATCAATACCGTGTATCCGAATATGGAGAACATGATTATACTGGCACTAACAAAAAGAAAATAGGTTATTACAAGCATCCAAGTTTGTATCATTTCATGGATGAACTTTCATTATAAGGAAAATGGTCTAAAGAAAAGTTTTCCTTAAAAATCCAAAGCATCAATATCGTGTATCCAAATGTGGAAAACATGATTGTAGTGCCCAATCACAAAAAGAATGGGGATTATTATAAAGAATCCAGGTTTCACTAATTTCATGGATAAACTTTGATTATAAGGAAAATGGTTGAAAGAAAAGCTTTCCATGCCAAATCAAAGAATCAACATCATGTATCCCAATGAGGTGAACATGATTGTAGTGCCCATAAGAAAAAGACTGGAAATTATTATGCGTATCCAAGTTTGTCTCATTTCACGGGTGAACTTTAATAATAAGGAAAATGGTGGAAAGAAAAGCTTTTCTTGCCAAATTAAAGCATCAATATTGTATATGCCAATGAGGTCAACATGATTGTCGTGCCTAATAGCAAAAGGAATGGAAATTTTTATGAGTATCCATGTTTCTCTGATTTAATAAATGAACCTTGATTATAAGGAAAATGATGGAAATAAAAGCTATTCTTGCAAATCCAAAGCATTAATATTGTGTATCCCAATAAGGAGATTATAATTATAGCACCCAAAATAAAAAGAGTGGACATCACTATGAATATCCAAGTTTGTCTCCTTTCATGAATTAACATTAGTTACAAGGAAAATGGCAAAAAGCAAAACTTTTCTTGCAAATTCTAAGCATCAATATCATGTATCCCAATGAGGAGAACATGATTATAGTGCCCATAACAAAATGAATAGAGATTTTTACGAGTATCCAAGTTTGTCTCATTTCGCGGATGAACTTTGACCAGAAGGAAAATGGTATAAAGAAAAGCTTTTCTTGCCAAATCAAAGCATCAGCATCATGTATCCCAATGAGGTGAACATGATTGAATTGCCCATAACAGAAAAAATGGAAATTATTGCGCGTATCCAAGTTTGTCTCATTTCACGGATGAACTTTAATTATAAGGAAAATGGTGGAAAGAAAAGCTTTTCTTGCTAAATCAGAGCATCAGTATCCTATATCCCAATGAGGTGAACATGATTGTATTGCCCAATAATGAAAAGATTGAAGATTATTATGAGTTTCCATGTTTGTCTCATTTCAAGGATGAACTTTGATTATAAGGAAAATGATGGAAAGAAAAGCTTTTCTTCCAAACCTAAAGCATCAAGATCGTGTACACCAATGAGGAGAACATGATTGTAGTGCCCCTAATAAAAAGAGTGGAGACTATTACGCAGATCCAAGTTTGTCCCACTTCACAAATGAACTTTAATTATATGGAAAATGGTTGAAAGAAAAGCTTTTCTTCCCAAATCAAAGCATCAACATTGTGAATCCCATTGACGCGAACGTGGTTGTAGTGCCCATAACAAAAATAATAGAGATTATTACGCGTATCCAAGTTTGTCTTATTTCATGAATGAGCATTAATTGTAAGGAAAATGGTGGAAAGAGAAGCTTTTCTTTCCAAATCAAAGCATCAATATCATGTATCCGAATAAGGTGATCATGATTTTAGTGCCCAATAACGAAAAGAATGGAGATTATTATGAGTATCCAAGTTTGTCTTATTTCAGAGATAAACTTTAACTAGAAGAAAAATGGTGGAAAGAAAAGCTTTTCTTGCATATCCAAAGCATCCATACCATGTATCCCAATTTGGAGAACATGATTGTGGAACCACTAACAAAAACAAAGAAGGTTATTACAAGCATCTAAGTGTGTATCATTTCATTGATGAACTTTGATTATAAGGAAAATGATCTAAAGAAAAGCTTTTCTTAAAAATCTAAAGCATTAGTATCATGCATCAAAATGGGGAGAACTTGATTGTAGCACCCAATCATAAAAAGAATGGAGATTATTATAAGAATCTAGGTTTGACTCCTTTCTTGGACAAACTTTGATTATAAGGAAAATGGTTGAAAGAAAGGCATTTCTTGCCAAATTAAAGCATTAACATTGTGTATCCCAATAAGGTGAACATGTTTATAGTGCCCATAATGAAAAGAATGGAGATTATTGCCCGTATCCAAGTTTGTCTTATTGCACGGATAAACTTTAATAATATGGAAAATTGTGGAAAGAAAAGCTTTTCTTTCCAATTCAAAGCATTAATATCATGTATCCCGATGAGGTGAACATGATGTAGTACCCAATAACAAAAAGAATGGAGATTATTACTAGTATCCAAGTTCATCTCATTTCACGGATAAAGATTAATTATAATGAAAATGGTAGAAATAAAAGCTTTTCTTGCAAATCCAAAGCATCAAAACCATGTATCCTAATGTAAAGAACATGATTGTAGTGCCAATAACAAAAGGAATGTAGCTTATTATAACTATCCAAGTTTGTCTCATTTCACAAATGAACTTTAATTACAAGGAAAATGATGGAAAGGAAAGATTTTCTTTCAAATCCAAAGCATCAATATCATGTATCCCAATGAGGTGAACATAATTGTAATGCCCAAAATGAAAAGAATGGATATTATTACGCGTATCCAAGTTTATCTCATTTCACGAATGAACATTAATTGCAAGGAAAATGGTGCCAAGAAAAGCTTTTCTTGCCAAATCAAAGCAACAATATCATGTATCCCAATGAGGTGAACATGATTGTAGTGCCCAATAACAAAAAGAATGGAGATTATTATGAGTATCCATGTTTGTCTCATTTCATGGTTGAACTTTAATTATAAGGAAAATGATGGCAAGAAAAGTATTTCTTGCAAATCCAAAGCATCAATATCATGTATCCTAATGAGGTGAACATGATTGTAGTGCCCAATAACAAAAAGAATGGAGATTATTAGAAGTATCCATGTTTGTCCCGTTTCATGGTTGAACTTCGATTATAAGGAAAATGAAGAGAATAGCTTTTCTTGCAAATCCAAAGCATCAATATTGTGTATTCCAATGAGGAGAACATGATTGTAGTGCCCATAACAAAAAGAATGGAAAATGTTATGATATCCAAGTTTGTCTCACTTCAGGAATGAACTTTGATTATATAGAAAATGGTGGAAAGAAAAGCTATTGTTTCAAATCCAAAGTGTTAATATTGTGTATCCCAATGAGGAGAACATTATTATAGTGCCCATAGCAAAAAGAATGGAGATTATTCCCAGTATCGAAGTTTGTCTCATTTCACAGATAAACATTAATTATAAGGAAAATGGTGGAAAGAAAAGCTTTTCTTGCAAATCCAAAGCATCAAGATCATGTATCCCAATGTGGAGAAATAATTGTAGTTCGAATAACAAAAGGAATGGAGACTATTATATGTATCCAAGTTTGTCTCGTTTGACGGATAAACTTTGATTATAAGGAAAATGGTAGAAAGAAATGCTTTTCATTCAAATCCAAAGCATCAATATCGTGTATCCCATTAAGGAGAACATGACTGTGTACCTTTAACAAAAAGAATGGAGATTTTTATGAGTATCCAAGTTTGTCTCATTTCACAGATGGACATTAATTACACAAAAAAGTGGTTGCATATCCAAAGCATTCATACCATGTATCCCAATTTGGAGAACTTGATTGTAGTGCCAATAACAAAAACAAAGGACATTATTACAAGCATCCAAGTTTGTATCAATTCATGGATGAACTTTGATTATAAGGAAAATGGTTTAAAGAAAAGTTTTTCTTAAAAATTCAAAGCATCAGTATTGTGTATCAAAATGTGGAGAACATGATTGCAGCACCCAACCACAAAAAGAATGGAGATTATTATGAGAATCTAGGTTTGACTCGTTTCTTGGACAAACTTTGATTATAAGGAAACTGGTTGAAAGAAAGGCATTTCTTGCCGAATTAAAGCATTAACATCGTGTATCCCAATAAGGTGAACTTTTTTGTAGTGCCCATAACGAAAAGAATGGAAATTATTGCCCATATCCAAGTTTGTCTCAGTTCACGGATGAACTTTAATAATATGGAAAATGGTGGAAAGAAAAGCTTTTCTTTCCAATTCAAAGCATTAATATTATGTATCCTAATGAGGTGAACATGATGTAGTACCTAATAACAAAAAGAATGGAGATTATTACTAGTATCCAAGTTCATCTCATTTCATGGATAAATATTAATTATAATGAAAATGGAGGAAATAAAAACTTCTCTTGCAAATCCAAAGCATCAAAACCATGTATCCCAATGTGGAGAACATGATTGTAGTGCCAATAACAAAAGGAATGCAGATTATTATAACTATGCAAGTTTGTCTCATTTCATGGATGAACTTTGATTATAAGGAAAATGGTGGAAAGGAAAGATTTTCTTTCAAATCCAAAGCATCAATATCATGTATCCCAATGAGGTAAACATGATTGTAATGCCAAAAATAAAAAGAATGGAGATTATTATGCGTGTCCAAGTTTCCTCATTTCACGGATGAACATTAATTGTGAGGAAAATGGTGCCAAAAAAAGCTTTTCTTGCCAAATCAAAGCAACAATATTGTGTATCCCAATGAGGTGAACATGATTGTAGTGCCCAATAACAAAAGGAATAGAGATTAGTAAGAGTATCTATATTTGTCTCATTTCATGGTTAAACTTTGAGTATAAAGAAAATGATGGAAAGAAAAGCTTTTCTTGCAAATCCAAAGCATCAATATCGTGTATCCTAATGAGAAGAACATGATTGTAGTTCCCATAACAAAATGAATAGGGAGTGTTACGAGTATCCAAGTTTGTCTCACTTCACGAATGAACTTTGATTATATGGAAAATAGTGGAAAGAAAAGCTTTTGTTTCAAATCCAAAGCGTTAATATTATGTATCCCAATGAGGAGAACATTATTGTAGTGCCCATAGCAAGAAGAATGGAGATTATTCCCAGTATCCAAGTTTATCTAATTTCATACATGAACAATTAATTATAAGGAAAATGGTGGAAAGAAAAGCTTTTCTTGCAAATCCAATGCATCAAGATTGTCTATCCCAATGTGGAGAAATGATTGTAGTTCCAATAACAAGAAGAATAGAGATTATTATATGCATCCAAGTTTGTCTCATTTGACGAATAAACTTAGATTATAAGGAAAATGATGGAAAGAAAAACTTTCTTGCAAATCCAAAGCATTAATATCATGTGACCCAGTGATAAGAACATGATTGTAGTGCCCATAAGGAAAAGAATGGAGATTATTATGAGTATCCCAATTTGTCTCATTTCACAGTTGAGAACATTAATTACAAAGAAAATGGTGGAAGGAAAAGCTTTTCCTACAAATTTAAAACATTAATATCGTGTATCCTAATATGGAGAACATGATTGCAGTGCCAATAACAAAAAGAACGGAGTTCATTATATGCATCCAAGTTTGCCTTATTTCACGGATGAACTTTGATTATAAGGAAAATGGTGGGAAAAAAAATCTTTTCTTGTAAATCCAAAGCATTGATATCATGCATCCCAATGAGAAAACATGATTGTGGTGCCCATAACAAAAAGAATGGAGGTTATTAAACTACCCAAGTTTGTCTCATTTCATGGATGAACTTTGATTATATGGAAAATAGTGGAAAGAAAAGCTTTTCTTGTAAATCCAAAGCATCAATATCATGTATCCTAATAAGGAGAACATGATTCTAGTGCGCATAACAAAAAGAGTAGACATTATTATGCATATCCACGTTTGTCTCATTTCATGGATGAGTATTTTTTATAAGGAAAATGGTGAAAAGAAAAGCTTTTCTTGCACATCCAAAGCATTAATATCATGTATCCTTATAAGGAGAACATGATTGTAGTCCCATAATGAAAAGAATGGAGATTATTATGAGCATCCAAGTTTGTCTTATCTCATGGATGAACATTAATTATAAGAAAAATGGTGGAAAGAATAGCTTTTCTTGCAAATCTAAAGCATCAATATCATGTATACCAATGCAGAGAACATGATTGCAGTACGAATAACAAAAAGAAAGGAGATCATTATGAGTATCCATGTTTACTCCATTTGACGGATGAACTTTGATTATAAGGAAAATGGTAGAAAGAAAAGTTTTTCTTGCAAATCCAAAGCATCAACATCGTGTATCCCAATGAAGAGAACATGATTGCAGTGCCCATAATGAAAAGAATGGAGATTATTTCGAGGATCCTTCACGAATGAACATTAATTACAAGAAAAAATTATGGATAGAAAGTAGTTCTTGCCAATCCAAAGCATTAAGATCGTGCATCCCAATGTGCAAACAAGGATTATAGTGCCAAGAACAAAAAAATGGAGATTATTATGAGTATACAAGTTTGTCACATTTCAAGAATAAACTTTGATTATAACAAAAATGGTGAAAAGATTAGCTTTTCTTGCAAATCCAAAGCATCAAGATCATGTATCCCAATGAGGAGAACATGATTGTAGTGCCCATAACAAAAAGAATGGGATTAATACGAGCATCTGAGTTTGTCTTATTTCTTGGATGAACATTAATTACAAGAAAAATGGTGGAAAGAAAAGCTTTTCGTGCATATCCAAAGCATCAATCCATGTATGTGGGGGACATGTTTGTAATGCCACTGACAAAAAGAATGGCAGTTATTACGAGTATCCAAGTTTGCATCATTTCATGGATAACTTTGATTATAAGGAAAGTGGTCTAATGATAAGTTTTTCTTGCAAATCCAAAGCATCAATATCATGTATCCCAATATGGAGAACATGATTGTAGTGCCCAATCATAAAAAGAATTGAGATTATTATAAGAATCCAGGTTTGGCTCATTTCATGGATAAAAGAATGGTTGAAAGAAAAGCTTTTCTTGCCAAATCAAGGCATCAATATCTTGTATCCCAATGACGTGGACATGATTGTAGTGCCTATAACAAAAAAAATGGATATTATTATGCATATCCAAGTTTGTCTTATGTCATGGATGAACTTTAATAATAAGGAAAGTGGCTGAAAGAAAAGCTTTTCTTGCAAAATCAAACCATCAATATCATGTATCCCAATGAGGAGAACATGATTGTTGTGCCTATAACAAATAAAATGGTGATTATTATGAGTAAGTAAGTTTGTCTCATTTCACAGACGAACATTAATTATAAGGAAAATAGTGGAAAGAAAAGCTTTTCTTGCAATTCCAAAGCATCAATACCATGTATCCCAATGTGGAGAACATGATTGTAGTGCCACTAACAAAAAGAATAAAGGTTATTACGAGTATCCAAGTTTGCATCATTTCATGGGTGAACTTTGATTATAAGGAAAATGATGGAAAGAAAATCTTTTCATGCAAATTCAAAGCATCAATATCATGTATCCTAATAAGGAGAACATGATTGTAGTGCCCATAACAAAAAGCTTGGAGATTATTGCAAGTATCTAGGTTTGTCTTATTTCACGGATGAACATTAATTACAAGGAAAATGGTGGAAGAAAAAGCTTTTCCTGCAAATTCAAAGCATTAATATCGTGTATCCCAATGTGGAGAACATGATTGTAGTGACAATAACAAAAAAAATGGAGCTCATTATGTGCATCCAAGTTTGTCTCACTTCATGAATTAACATTAATTATTAGAAAAATGGTGGAAAGAAAAGTTGTTATTTTAAATCCAAAGCATCAATATCGTGTATCCCAATGTGGAGAACATGATGGTAGTGCCAGTAACAAAATGAATGGAGATTTTATAAGTATCCAAGTTTGTCTTAATTTTGGAATGAACTTTAAATGCAAGGAAAATAGTGGAAAGAAAAGCTTTTCTTGCCAATCCAAAGCATCAAGATCATGTATATGAATGTGCAGACCATGATTGTTGTGCTAATAACAAAAAAAAATGGAGATTATTATAAGTATCCAAGTTTGTCACATTTCAGGGCTAAACTTTGATTACAACAAAAATGGTGGAAAGATACCTTTTCTTGCAAATCCAAAGCATTAAGATCATGTATCCCATTGAGGAGAACATGATTGTAATGCCTATAATGAAAAAAAGGAAAATTATTATGAGTATCCATGTTTGTCTTATTTCATGGATGAACATTAATTACAATGAAAATGGTTGAAAGAAAAGCTTTTCTTGCAAATCCAAAGCATCAATGTCATGTATCCCAATGAGGAGAACATGATTGTAGTACCCATAACAAAAAGAATCGAGATTATTACGAGTATACAAGTTTGTATCATTTCACAAATGAACATTAATTATAAGGAAAATGGTGAAAAGAAAAGCTTTTCTTTCAAATCCAAAGCATCAATATCGTGCACCCACTGAGGAGAACATTATTGTAGTGCCCATAACAAAAAGAATGGGGATTATTTCAAGTATCCAAGTGTGTCTCATTTCTCGGATGAACTTTAATTATAAGGAAAATGGTGGAAAGAAAAGCTTTTCTTGCATATCTAAAGCATCAATCCATGTATGTGGGGAACATGTTTGTAGTGCCACTAACAAAAAGAATGGCAGTTATTATGAGTATCCAAGTTTGCATCATTTCATGGATTAACTTTGATTATAAGGAAAGTGGTCTAACGATAAGTTTTTCTTGCAAATCTAAAGCATCAATATCGTGTATCCCAATATGGAGAACATGATTGCAGTGCCCAATCACAAAAAGAATGGAGATTATTATGAGAATCTAGGTTTAGTTCATTTCATGGCTAAAAGAATGGTTGAAAGAAAAGCTTTTCTTGCAAAATCAAGGCATCAATTTCTTGTATCCTAATGATATGAACATGATTGTAGTGCCCTTAACAAAAAGAATGGACATTATTATGCATATCCAAGTTTATCTTTTGTCACAGATGAACTTCAATAATAAGGAAAGTGGCTAAACGAAAAGTTTTTCCTGCAAAATTAAAGCATCAATATCATGTATCCTACTGAGGAAAACATGATTGTTGTGCCCATAACAAATAAAATGGAGATTATTATGAATAACCAAGTTTGTCTCATTTCTCGGATGAAACATTAATTATAAGGAAAATAGTGGAAAAAAAAGCTTTTCTTGCAATTCCAAAGCATTAATATCGTGTATCCCAAAGTGGAGAACATGATTGTAGTGCCACAAACAAAAAGAATGGAGGTTATTACGAGTATCCAAGTTTGCATCATTTCATGGATTATAAGGAAAATGGTGGAAAGAAAATCTTTTCTTGCAAATCCAAAGCATCAATATTACATACCCCAATGAGGAGAACATGATTGTAGTGCCCATAACAAAAAAAAATAAAGATTATTATGAGAATCCAAAGTATCAATATTTCATGGATGAACATTAATTATAGGGAAAATGGTGGAAAAAAAAGCTCTTCTTGCAAATCTAAAGCATTAACATCATGTATACCAATGTGGAGAACATCATTGTAGTGCCAATAATAAAAAGAAAGGAGATCATTATGAGTATCCATGTTTACTCCATTTAACGGATGAACTTTGATTATAAGGAAAATGGTAAGAAGAAAAGTTTTTCTTGCAAATCCAAAGCATCAACATCGTGTATCCCAATGAGGAGAACATGATTGTAGTACCCATAATGAAAAGAATGGAGATTATTACGAGTATCCAAATTTGTCTCATTTCACAAATGAACATTAATTACAAGGAAAATGGTGGAAAGAAAAGCTTTTCTTGCCAGTCCAAAGCATCAAGATCGTGTATCCTAATGTGTAGAACATGATTGTGTAGTGCCAATAACAAAAAAAATGAGATTATTATAAGTATCCAAGTTTGTCGCATTCCATGAATAAACTTTGATTATAACGAAAATGGTGGAAAGAATAGCTTTTCTTGCAAATCCAAAGCATCAAGATCATGAATCCCAATGAGGAGAACATGATTGTAGTGCCCATAACAAAAAGAATGGAGATTAATACGAGTATCCGAGTTTATCTTATTTCATGAATAAGCATTAATTATAAGGAAAATGGTGTTACGAAAAGTTTTTCTTGCAAATCCAAAGCATCAATATTGTGTACTAATGAGGAGAACATGATTGTAGTGCCCATAACAAAAAGCTTGGACATTATTGCAAGTATCCAGGTTTGTCTCATTTTATGGCTGAACATTAATTGCAAGGAAAATGGTGGAAGGAAAAGCTTTTCCTGCAAATTTAAAGCATTAATATCGTGTATCCCAATATGGAGAACATGATTGCAATGCCAATAACAAAAAGAACGGAGTTCATTATATGCATCCAAGTTTGCCTTTATTTCACGGATAAACTTTGATTATAAGGAAAATGGTGGGAAAAAAAAAGCATCAATATCATGTATCCCAAAGAGAAAACATGATTGTGGTGCCCATAACAAAAGAATGGAGGTTATTACAAGTACCCAAGTTTGTCTCATTTCATGGATGAACTCTGATTATATGGAAAATAGTGGAAAGAAAAGCTTTTCTTGTAAATCCAAAGCATCAATATCGTGTATCCCAATGAGGAGAACATGATTGTAGTGCACATAACAAAAAGAGTGAAGATTATTACGCATATCTAAGTTTGTCTCATTTAATGGTTGAACATTCGTTATAAGGAAAATGGTGGAAAGAAAAGCTTTTCTTATAAATCCAAAGTATTAATATCGTGTATCCTAATGAGAAAGACATGATTGTTGTGCCTATAACAAAAAGAATGGCGATTATTATGAGTATTCGAGTGCGTCTCATTTTGTAGATGAACATTAATTATAAGAAAGACAATTGAAAGAAAAGCTTGTCTTGCAAATCCAAAGCATCAAGATTGTGTATCCCAGTGAAGAGAACATGATTGTAGTGGCAATAACAAAAAGAATAGAGATGATTAGGTGTGCCCAAGTTTGTCTTACTTGACGGATAAACTTTGATTATAAGGAAAATGGTGGAAAGAAAAGCTTTTCTTGTAAATCTAAAGCATCAATATCGTGTATCCTAATGAGGAGAACATGATTGTAGTGCACATAACAAAAAGAGTAGAGATTATTACGCGTATCCACATTTGTCTCATTTCATGGATGATTATTTGTTATAAGGAAATGGTGGAAAGAAAAGCTTTTCTTGCAAATTCAAAGCATCAATATCGTGTATCCCAATGACAATAATGACTGTAGTGCCCATAACAAAAAGAATAGAGGTTATTATTAGCATCCAAGTTTGTCTCATTTCACAGATGAACTTTGATTATAATGAAAATGGTGGAAAGAATAGCTTTTCTGGTAAATCCAAACCATTATTATCATGTATCTCAATGAGGAAAAGATAATTATAGTGCCCATAACGAAAAGGGTGGAGATTATTATGAGTATCTAAGTTTATCTTATTTCACAGATGAGCATTCGTTATAAGGAAAATGGTGGAAAGAAAAGCTTTTCTTGCAAATCCAAAGCATCAATGATGTGAGCACAAACATGGTACATTGCAAGAGGAATGGAACCAAAGATGAGCTAGCAATGCCGAATAGACCGGTAGCAAGATCAAGAGTTAAGAAGTTCAAAGAAGCACTTTAATCTTCCATGGGTAGAATTGTAGATGGCATGAAATCTCAAGAGACAATGAGGACCAATGGCATCATATCAAATCAAAGAGGGCTAAATTTGCAGGAAGACTCTAATTCTTGTTTAACTGATTATTTTAAGTTAAAAGAATAGCTTTGGGTAGCCCACTGCTTGTATTTTGCATGTAGGCTTCTTTTTAATTTATTATGGGCTTGTTGTGGTAAGATGGGCTTTTATTAGCTTTTTAGCTTATTTAATTTAAACCTTTAGGCTTAATGGGCTATATTTTAGAGATGTTAGGTTTGGGCTTTAGTTATTTTGGTGGGAGGCCCATGTTTAAAGGCCTTTTATATCTCTAGGGTTTTTTTGTTTTTTTTTTTCAAGGGGTATAAATACCTCATAATAAACATTGTATGAAAGATTTTGTTAAATGAAAAATATTAAGTTTTTACTTATCTTAGGGAGGATTGCTTGTCTTCTTCTATTGCATCAAAAATATAATTCTTATCAAGATAATTACTTGTGGTGAATTCTATTCTTATTTTCAAATTAACCTTATCATTTGCATTTACATTCATATAATTGATTGGGGGTTCATTAGGGTTAGGAATTTCTCTTGTTCATGTTCTTGTCAAAGGGTGTGTTTAAAGGGTTTCAGGTTCTTTAGCCTTGTGGTTCCGTATCATTTTGTATCAGAGCTTGGATTGGGATAAATTCTTATTTATTTTGTTGCATTCATCTTGTTCTTGAGTTTCTCTTGTATTTTCTTTTTCTCATATTTGTTTTTTGAGTTATTTGCTGCCCTAGCTATCATATGAAATTCAAAAAAAATAAAAAATAGATCAGTTAATGGAGTATAAAAAAAAAAAAAGAGAAATTAAATTTGCATCTTGGCCAGGAGAAGAAAAGCACAAAAGAAAGATTAATTTGGTTGGTGGCGAGACCTTGAATCTGTACACTTGGGGCAGAATTTAGGGTAATAATTTATATAGAAATAATCGAATTCAGATTTGGTCATAATTTAAATTTGGGAAGGATAGGTTTCTTGACTTTCTTATTCTATTTTTAGTGTCCTTACATCTATTGCATCAAAATTGACTTTTTCATTAGGGAAATATCAATTTCTGCATTTATGCTTTAGTTTTGTCATTTTTTCTTCATTCTAAGTCACTATTTTTTGTGTCTCTTACCTTTTTTTTCTTTTTTTTTTTTTTTGCATTTACATTATAATTAACTATTTGATTCTTGTTAATTTGAAATCTATATTTTGAGCAGCATACATATCTTTCTCTTGTGTGCTCATTTCGTTTTTCTTCATTTTGGTATTCTTGTTTCTAGTTTCGTGCCTATCTTCTTTGTTAGGTATTTCATTGCATTCATAGTTTTAATTTGCTGTTTGTGAATTGCCTTGATTGGAAATTGAATTTTGAAGTGCAATTGAGGACAGCAAGCTTGAGTGTGAAAGCTTAAAAAAAGGTAAAAGCCAATTTTGAGTGAAACACAAGTGGAGTGCCATCTTTTGAGTGAAACACATAAGGGAGTAAATTGTGAGGTTCTTTTTACTGCTAACCATTTTCTTACATCTTTTGTTTTCTTTTAAGAATGGCCCAAAGCAAAGATGGAAAGGAAACATTGCATGAGGGGGAGGATGAAATTATGCCTGATCTGAAATGATGTATAAGGCATTCATAAGTGAGTTCAAGAAGTTGTCTACTAGGATGGATGGGATGGATGAAAGAATTAATGAAGCCAGTAGAATCTAAAACCGTAGTAGATCAATTGCCAATCATAAGAATAGGGAGGAAGAGTTGGGAAGAATATATGATGAGTATGAAGTTGAAGTGCAATATGTAGGGGTAGAGAAAAGAGGGAAGAAAGAGTGGAGAGAAAAGATAGCAACATTAATGCCATCAAGATGAAAATTCTACCCTTCAAAGGTAGGAATGATGTTGAAGTGCACTTAAAGAGGGAAAAAAAGGTGGACATGATTTTTGCTTGTCATAACTATTCTAAAGCTAAGAAAGTAAGATTGGAATCAGTGGAATTCTATGATTATGCACTAATTTGGTGGGATGAATTAACAAAGAATGGAAGGAGGAATAGGGAACCACCTATATCTCTTTGGGAAAAGATGAAAATAGTGATGAAGAAGAGGTTTGTGCTATCTTATTACTATAGAGAGTTGCACCAGGAATTACATAGACTCATACAAGGATCTAGATCAGTAAAAGATTATCACAAGGAGATGGAGATGTTATTGATTAAAGTTAACATAGAAGAGGAAGAAGAGGTGACAATTGCTCGGTTCATGGGTGGTTTAAAGAAGGAAATTACTGATGTGGTTGCGTTACAACATTATGTAGAGATAGAGGACCCAGTAAACATTGCCATAAAGGTAGAGAAGCAACAAAAACAAAGGAGGGCAGCCAAGTCTTTCTCAAATTCCAACAGCAAATAGAGTCCAAAATGGAGCAAAAATAAAGATAAAAAGAGGAATCACAGTTTGGATTCCAAGGAGAAAGGCAACGAAACAAATAAAGGCAAGGAGAAGAGTACTTCAATTCACAAAAGTACTACTGATCCATCTTTTAAACCATCTAAACATAGGGATATTAAGTGCTTTAAATGTCAAGGGCATGGTCATTATGCACTTGATTGTCCTAATAGAAAGAATATGTTTATTAAGGGTTATGATATTGTTTCTAAGTCTGATGGAGGTAATGAGTCTGATGGTAGTGATTTAAGTATGCCACCTTTAGAAGATTGTTTTGATATTGATGAGAGTGCTGAATATGCTGTTAAAGGTGAATCTTTAGTTGCTAGGCATGCATTGAACTTGAATATAAAGGAAGATAGCCTAGAACAAATAGAGAACTTATTTCACACTAGATGCTTGGTAGGTGGGAAAGTTTGTAGCATGATCATAGATGGGGGTAGTTGCACTAATGTAGCTAGTACTACTTGGGTAGAGAAGTTTAGGCTAAAATGTGATAAACACCCTAACCCATATAGACTACAATGGTTGAATGATAGTGGTAAAGTCAAAGTTAATAAGCAAGTAGTTGTTGCATTCTCTATTGGTGGATATGCTGATGAAGTTGTGTGTGACATTATGCCTATGCAAGCTGGTCATATATTGTTGGGTAGGCCATGGCAATTCGATAGGCGTGTTATGCATGATGGGTAGATGAATAGCTATTCTTTTATGTGTAATGGGCAGAAAATTACCTTTGCTCCTTTATCACCTGTCGTAACGTACCTCAGGGTAGATTCTCGCGGATCTATGAATGCGTATGACTTAAATTTTTTTTGACTTGGAATGTCTTTTTGATCGAGACTTTTCCTTTGGCGATGTGATAAAAATGAGAATTTATGGATTCTCGACTTATGGTATAGTGAAGGGGACCATATGATGAATTGCTCATCTTATTGGTCTCGGATAACCATCGCAAAATGGCCAATGCTTAGAGTTGCCACTTATCATTTCAGGCTAGGCATGACCGGATGCTTATTAAAACCTATGTTTTGAGTTACGAAACTCAAAACATCAATCTCGTGGTCTACATAGTGCAAAGATTTGTCGTTTAGGTTTAAGAGTTGGTTACACGTGATAAGGTACGAACCTCTTCTTAATGCCCGAAATCGATACCTTACTAGCTATGTCCTATCTTGATTTTAACTCTTTCTATTTTAGCTTGTCATTAACCCTTTTTAATGCATGAATCTTGTAAAAATAGTCCAAGTTTTGATGAAAAAGATTTAATCTCACATACGCCTTGGAAGGATGGGGAATATAGAGATTTTCCATAAAAATGACCTCTGGATTTTACTTTAAAAATGGAATGTTCCATTTTAGGCATAAAGACATACCCACGTGGTATATTACCTTTAATTTTATTTGAAATGATTGGAAAACATGAATGCAAATAATCATCACAAAGAAAACATGTTAGGAAGACAATAAATGAAGTAACATAACATGGATCATTCAATGCAATGATAAAGAAAAGCAGTGGACTATTGGAATTTATCTCGCAATTAGTATCGATTATTTAGGAATAACCGAATCGGTAATTTTTTAGATGCATATGGGTTCTTTGATTAAATAAGATTTGTCTGAGAATGAGAAAAAGAAAAAAAGTTAATTGTAGTTGAAAATAGGGTTGGAGTATCCCTGTGGATAACAAATTATTTTGACAAAAAAAGGTTTTTTTAATCTCGACAATTTTAAAAAATACGGTTGGAGTATTCCCTCAAAAAAGTAGGGTTGGAGTATCCCCAAAGGTGATACATTTGACACTCTTTAGAGAGGTCGAGTTGGAAAACTTAAGTTAGCAAAACCTTGTGATTTAGGGAATGAATGAGCCTTTCAACAACTTTTGGCAAAAGAAATTATTGTGAATGAGGATGGTAAAGATGTAAAATGTGTTTGTGCCTTGATATGAGCCTATGGGAGGTCAAAGCATATTCTGGTGTCAAATCGGGTTGACATAGAGACATTCAAATGTCTCAAGACGAAATTCTGAAAAACAACTCAAATTTAACCAAAACTGAAAATAGGGGACAACATCGCACTATTTTACTTCCTGAATTTATTCTAAATTGGTTCGAAGGATTTAGAAGGTGGACAAGACACCGTTAGAAAGGTAAC
>JBBYHK010408666.1:0-22804 GCA_038382065.1 Adansonia grandidieri
GTCAATTCTGATAGTTCTAGGACGGTCACTTTGAAAGGTAACACCTTCTTCATTATTGACAATTTCTCCATTAGAATGGACAAGTGCAACAAATCTATTACGCATGTTGGTAAGATGGAAATAACTCTAAACAAAATGCTAACGATTGGAAAGTAAGAAACAAAAGAAGAGAATGAAAAAGCACTATTACTAAACTGAGAAAGCAACAATAGCAGCTGAGAATGAAAATGACAATAAAAATGACAATGATAAACACATATTTATAATACAACATAGTCAAAAAAAATTTTCCATTCAAAATGTCTGAATTTGTCCCATTCATTAGTTTAATCTTTGCAGTCTGACATTTACAATCCATTCATTAGTCTCATTAACTAAAGATGATAGCAGAAGGAATCTGATTCCCATGCATTAGTCTCATCAACTTTTTTCATATTAGAAGGAATCTGATTTTCATGCATTAGTCTCATCAACTTTTTCATATAAGAAGAAATCTGATTCCTATGCATTGATCTCATCAACTGCAGAAATCACCTTTCTCATGCATTAGTCTCATCAATTTATTTCATATCAGAAAGAATCTGATTCTAAGCATTAGTCTTATCAATTTATTTCATATCCGAAGAAATTTGATTGCATGCATAAGTCTCATCAATTTATTTCATATCAAAAGAAATCTGATTCCCATATAGTAGTCTGATCAATTTATTTTATATCAGAAAAAATATGATCATTTTGCATTAGTCTTATCAACTTATTTTATTTCAAAAAAATTTAATTTTTATACATTAGTCACATACTTTCGAATATAAATAAAACCTAAAAATTAGTCACATACTTTCGAATACAAATAAAACCTAAAACTTATAAACTGTGAGACGTAATACGAAATCGCCACATGAATTGGCGATTTCTGAAAACAGAAAAAAAAATCCAAAAGTTAAAAAAAAAATTTTCATGGTCACATGGTGATTTCCTAGTTGTTCTCTCCAAAATCCGTCTTCGATGACCGGATTTTGCAATTAAAATCAAATTAGTTGAGAAATCGCCATTTCATTTGATGATTTCTCAAAATAAGTTGAGAAATCGCCATCTGATTTGGCGATTTCTCAACTAAAATTTACAAATTGAGAAATTAGCCTATTTCGGTAAATAATCTGATTTTGGCTTATTTTCGTAAATAAAAAAATATATATTATCTGCATAAAAAAGCCAAGAAAATTATTGTAAAATATGAAAAAAAATTGTACCATTATGACACTATGTATGGGGAAATTATTTTAAAATCTGAAAAAATTGTACCATTACGAAACTATGTATAAGGAAAATAATTATAATAAGAAAAAGAGTAAAATAATATGAATGAAAAACATTTGCCAACAGGTGTTGAATGTGTAACCTTCATCATATCATCGTTGTATTTATATACAACACATAGATAAGTAAATGTAAATTTCAAAGAATGAACAAAAAAATAGATATATCAAATTATAAATATTTATCTCCTTTAATTACAAATTGTTATTGAGATTAAACCTTAAATACATAACTTAACCTGTTCTTTTAAATTTGTCCAAATGGTCAACTCCTATTCTTAATCAAATGCCCAAAACTCAGGTAATGTAAGCTTGAAAATTTATTAAATTCAAAACAAAACTTAAAGATATATATATCTTGTATATTAGGTGGCTAATATGACTTCTGTACAAAAAAATTAAAAAAAAGTATCAATTATTTAAGTTTCTTTTTTAAAAAATATTACAGATTAAATTATTTTGAAATTTGAATTGCTAATTAAGATAAAACACATAATATAATTTGAGACTATTCATGTAAAAAAATTAGCCAATAAATAATGATTTATTTCACGTCAAAATTTTTATCTTTTATATATATATCATATATATTAGATTGTTTTAGGAAAATAAGTTTATATAATCGTAATTAAGGATTAGAAGATACACAAAACTATTCATATTTAATTCATATTTAATGAACTTCTTATTTAAATTTATTTTTTTGAATTAATGATCAAATTAATGGCAACTAATATAAATAAGACAAGAAAACATGTATTCTGCCCCATGTGCCCCCATCCTTGCTTTTGTAGAAAAAAATGCCATATGTTCTTTGTCTTAAGCTTTTTTTTTGTTTAAAGTTGTAATTTTTTTTTGAATTTTTACTAGATTATAGCCCGTGCGATGTTGTAGGAAAAATATCTTAATTTTTTTAGTGTATAATTAATAATATTTGATCAATTAGGGTACTTTTTGTCTAAATGCATTGTATTTCACCTAACCATTACCTCTAGTGTCATATCGTCGGGGATGACTAATCCGAACCATATAACAAAAGTTGAGTAAGGTCCTCTATACAATAATTCAAACATATTCATGCAAAATTTTAGTCTTGAGTGACTCAACAAGCCTCTTCTCATGACAGGCCCTTACCTAACACCACATCCACCCAAATCACTTAGATGGTGACGCCCTCGACTTAAAAAGAATATTGAAATTGCCTTTGAATTATCCTTTGATTGGGATTTGAATCAGGGGATTTGAGATTACAGCAAGGGGAAGGAC
The DNA here is from genome assembly GCA_038382065.1 of Adansonia grandidieri. NCBI lineage: Eukaryota > Viridiplantae > Streptophyta > Magnoliopsida > Malvales > Malvaceae > Adansonia > Adansonia grandidieri. Next base: position 2,583 of record JBBYHK010408666.1, read on the forward strand.
CGTCGGACGAATCGCTTGTCCAACAGTTTTGGATGGCTGCTATGAAGTGGTCAAAGACTTAGAGTTGCCATTAATAATTTTGGGCTAGGAATGATTAGATGCCTATTGAAAATGATCTTCTAAGTTACAAAACTCAAAACATTAATTTCAAGTCTACAAGGCTAAAAGTTTCATCAGTTGGGTTTGAGAGTTGGTTTTGGATGGCCACTATGAAATGGTTGAAGACTTAGATTTGCCATTGATCATTTTGGGCTAGGCATGATTAGATGCCTATTAAAAATGATCTTCTGAGTTACAAAACTCAAAACATTGATTTAAAGTCCACGAGGACAGAAGATTCATCAGTTGGGTTTCAGAGTTGGTTATGCTTGGAGAAGGATTAGCACCCCATCATGCCCGAAATAGGTACCTATTAGCTATGTCTTACATTGGTTTCAGTTTCTTCAGTTTTGACTTGTCATTATTTTGATATAATCCCCTTTTAATTTAGGAATTTTTTTGGAAATTGTAAAACTCAAGGTTTAAAGAAAAAATTAAACCATGTATGCTCCTCGGAGATGTAGGGAATATAGGGATTTTTAATGAAAATGACCTCTGGATTTAAATTTGAAAATTGAATATTTCGTCTCAAGTACTGGAGAGATACCGATGCAGAACATTGCCTCATTATTTTCAAAAATGATTTGAAAACATGTACACTACAAAGGGAAATGTGTTAGTAAGATGAAAATGAATATAATAACATTGCATAAAAATAAACACATAAAAGCATAAAAAAAAAGATGAACAGTTGGAATGTATCTTGTAAACGTCTTTGATTATTAAGGAATAAGTACAATAACAATTTTGAGATGCATTTAGACTCAGTGGTCATTTGAGGTATAGAAAAAGAAGGTTTCAATTAAAAAAGCTTAGGGAAGTTTAGGAGAGAGAAAATTTGGATTTTTTAAAGTTTGAAAAGCGAGATTAGAGTATCTCCTCAAAAAATTAGGGTTGGAGTATCCCTGAAGATGAAAATTTTAGGAATTTTTTGAAAAGTAAAAGGAATATAATTTTTTTTAATGATAATGGGTATTTTAAAATTAAACTAGTAATTCGTGTAAAAAATAAACTTAATTTTTGTTTGGCCTTGATCCGAGCTTCACGGGACCTATTTTGACACTTGACTTTGTGGGGAATTAATTAGACGCATTTCGAGGCCTTTACATGCCTCGAAAAAGTAGTTCAAGGAAATTAGTCCAATTTTTTCAAAGTCCAAAAATAAGGGAAAGCATTGCACTATCGCCCTTCCTAAATTTATTTTGGATGCATCCAAAGGCTTTAGAGCAAGGTATCATTGGAAAGGTAACTCAACAAGGGTTAACATAAAAATATTTTGAAAATCCCAAAAAATCTCTTTCCTAGTGCAAATAATTTTTGAAGTTGGATCTAATGCGATATTGACAGCACATGCACGGGAAATGGTATAGCAAACTTTGAAAAATCATTCCTGACTCATATGAAAGTGTAAAATCGCAAATAATATCTTTCTCGAAAGGAAATTTCACAAAATTTTTAATAAAATATTTTTAAAATTAAAAAAAAAATCATCTTGTGGGCCAAAATGGCCTAAATAGAACACAAATCATTGATTTCAAGGGTTCTAAACAATCTTAATTTGATAAATCAAAACTCCCTTATCCAAAATGATCTATGGGCAAAAAGGATACGATTAGAAAGGTAATTTGATTCCTTTTCTATAGAAAATATCATAAAAGTCATGAAAAATGGGTTAGGTTCGAAAATGATTTTTCAAGTTGTGACTACAATGTTGCTAGGCAAAAAATAGGGAAGTTTTTTGGTTTTTTCGGCTTTTTTAAGACTGAACTCAAGCCATGGACATTTGAACGTCATTGGCAGAAAGGAATGGGTGACATGGACATCAAGAGCTCATTTACACAATCCCACATAGTTTTGGATGATGAAACAACCAGTTGATCATGTCACTAGAAAGGTATTAAACTCAAGATCAAGGCATAAATATTTTAAAACAAGTAAAAAGGCTATTTTATTTTGGAAAACTAGAATACTTAACCTCATTTAACCATGAATCCAAACATGGTAAGTTTCATTTATCTACAAGATTGAAAAACCAATTTAGTGAAAACATTAATTCCATGTTATTCTCTATTTATTGGATGTAACATAGATTTAACTTAAGGGTTTTTGCAAATTAGATTTTTGTAGCAAACAAACGAACATCTTGACAAAAATGTTAAAAACTAAATGTGATATACATGAAGATGAACATGGCTAGCACACATAAACAAAGAAAGATAACATTTTGACGTGGACAGGATGACAAAAATCAAAGAAATGACAAATAAATGCATGAAAATGTTAGCTTCATGAATGACATCAAGAATCATTCCAATAAGTTTATATAAACATGTTTAAGCAAGGAATGGTTTGCTAGAATTTTAAAGACATCATTTTTACCCCATAAAGCATACCAAAATGCAAGAAAATGCATGAAAAAGGTCAAAACACGTTAAGAAGAACATTCAAGCATAAAATAGGTACATGAAAATGAATGAAACATAACAAGAACGCATGAACATGGGCTGTTATGATTGCAAAAATGTAGCCTAGCATGTATGGCCATCTAAGTAATATCAAAGCACCTCTAGGACCCTAGATGAAGTGTACCAATTTTTCATCCCCAATCAAACTTTTAACATCTTTAGACTTATTTAGAAGGTCATAAAAAAATAAAATTAAAATAAAAGGGATGGCTATCGGGTGTCGTGTCATCAAATGGAAAAGAGTAAAGGTTTAAATTGCCTAGGGACCAAGTTAAACAATTAGAAACCTTTGGAATGTAAAAAAAAAAATTCATTTCATGAAATTATGAAGATGTATCGATTCATTTCATTAATGTATCAATACATCATTAGGTTTTGATGGTCCTAAGCCTAAAAAATGCATTTGTATCAATACAGGGCCACATTGCATCGTTACAATGCCCATTTTATTGATACACTATGCCTTTGTATCGATACAATATCATGTTTTTCATGAAATTTTGCTTTTAGAAGCAATTGTATCAATACAAACACCAAATGTATTGATACTGCATGACATTTTCCACCATGAATAAGCTTTTTCACCTAATTTTCTTTCATTTCACCTTGGATTACTTCACAACCAAGTAAAAGGTCCTTCTTGAACATTTTTCATTGAAACATAAGCATGAAAACCACCTACCTAGCCTAGGCCATTAATGTTTGAATGAGCTTAGCATATATGAGTTTAGTGTTCTAATTGTGTTTGGAAACTAAATGGCATCTAATTTGGTTATTTCTTGGCCATTTAAGGTCTACTTCAACTAAAATTTAATAAGATGCTATTTTAGGTTAGAGTTAAAAGCTCTTTCTTCCATAAAACCAAGATATGACCATTTTGAGTGGGGATTTCTGTCTGAGGACAAGAAACAGAGATTGCCCACCAAACTTAGCTGAAATAATGCTCTATTTAAAAGGTTTCAACCCTTCATCATATCACCTAGCCATATACAGAGATCACTTGCCAGCAAGCTTGAGTAAGTTATTAAGATATGGATGAACTTGCATAGGGATGAAATGATTAGCCATGGGAGGCTTTTAAACACCTTGGGGATGTTCTTGAAGAAGGATTATAGAAGCCTTCATTTGAGTAAACCAGGGAGCAAAAAATGTAAAAGGAAAAAGCCAAAGAAAAAAAAAGAAGAAATAAGAGGATAGTTTTAAGTTTCTCCATAAGGTTGTCTTATTTCATATTTTACTTTCATTTTTCATTTTCTTTTCTATTTTATGAGAGCTTAATGATCCCAAGCCATACTTAGGTGATGATTTATGCCAAGGTGTAAAAACCAAGTTAGGGCTAAATATTGAGCTATGACCTTAAAATGCTACATTTTGATTTTCTTTGAGATTTTTCTTAAAAGTTCTATAAAAACCAAGTTTCCATTAAGCAAATTTATTTTCCAAATGATTTATGCCAAGTTTTTTTTTTACTTTTTATTTGATTTTCTTTAAGTTTTCTTCATGATATAACTTCATTTTGGCTCTTTGTAGAAACGCGCATTTTATGTTTTTACTATGCATTATTGTCATTATTCCCATGCTCATGCATTTTTTCATGAAAATAATACGATTATTGCAACATCACCATGAATGGCAGTGTACTTATGTATACAACATGCTGATGGGCTATTTTATGTTTAAATCATATATGACATGCATTTTATGATATTTTCATGCATTATGATAATGGTTCATATGTCTATGCATTTTTCATGAGAAAATTGTGATTATGATCAAACGGTTATGCATGATGACAAATCCATGTAACTTCATGTTGATAAGGTATTTTACGAGAAAAAATCATGTATGATGCACACCTGTATTTTTTGGTGAAAAGTGATGCTTAGGGTTGCATTTAAGAGTCTTACAAATTTCTAAAGACTATTTTGTAATTTTTCATAATGATTTTGTGCATATTAAAGGCCATTTTGCAATTCCCATGCATTTTTAGGTCATTTTGGTAATTTTTCCATGGCTTAGGGATGTTTATGTCATTTTAGTAATTTCCATAACTTAAGAAATTTTATGTAATTTTATGTAATTTCATGTATATTGGGGTCATTTAGGTCATATTTTATGATCTAGGGACTTTTATGCAATTTTATGAATGTTGGAGTCATATAGGTCATTTTCCATGATCTAGGGACTTTCATGCAATCTCATCCACGTTAAAAATATTTAAGTCATTTTCCATGGGTTAGGAATTATTATGCAGAATTCCATGCATTTAAATCATTTTCTACGATTTAGGAACCATTTCATAATGTCCATGCATGCTAGGTCTATTTAGATTATATTCCATGACCAAAAGATCTTTTGCAATTCCATGTACGTTATTTAAAGTCATTTTCATGATATTATGCCAAAAATTAAATATATATATACGTGTATTATCACATATATTTTTCAAAAAATAAGAGGTAATATTCCTGAGATAAAATAGTCCATAGGTGTGCTTCCAATATATAGAAGCCACCTCATCAATTATTTTAAACAAAAGAATACCCTATTCAAACAAGTAAATTAGGATTTTTAATTTTCCAAAAAAAAAACTTTCACATTCCTTTAGGTTTTCCAGAGGGCTGCAAAAAATATTTTGATTTTCAAAATATGCAAAATGTTGATTTTCTTAATAATATAATAATATTAATTATAAATAATTTCAAAAAATAGGAATTTATTTAAACACTAAAAAAATTAAAACCAACCATAATCGAGACTTTAGTTAACATGTAATTAACAGGTACCATTTACGAACGTCATGGAAGGGATATGTCTCACTCCACATGTAACGAATTTTTGAAGCCTTTTTATGTGAATCTCTAGTTATTAAGTGCATTTCAGAGTTTGTTTTCAAGGGTTTCACAACCCTCCAACTACGAACTTCAGTAGATGACCAATCTCACCTAGCTGAAAATAAGATTGGTGGTGACTCTAAGTTATTTGGTCATTTTGTAAAAAACATTGGAGTTAAGCTAGATGAGCAATTCATCAGACAATTAAGTCCTATCCCAAAACAAAAACAAAAAAAGATAAATAAAAATTATTCATTTAAGTTCGGTGTACTGGATTTGGGTTTGACATTTTACGAAAATGAAACCGGAGATACTTTTGAAAATTAAAGAGGAAGTAACAATTTGAGACTGGATTCCTTGAGGTAATGAAGTACTTAGAATGGGTTGCCAATATTATTTTAGTGCTAAGGAAAGGTGGGAAAGTCAAGATGTTTGTTTATTATCGAGATCTGAGTCAGACAAGTCCAAAAGACGATTTCCTTCTCCCTTACATTGATACATAGGTGGACAATACTACAAAGAATTCATTGTTTTCCTTTATGGATGAACCAAAACAACATCTCAAAACATGGAAGAAAGCTATATTTGTAATTATATGGGGAATCTTTTATTACAAGTTGATGCCCTCTAGATTAAAGAAATAGGGCAACTTATCCAAGAGCTATGGTGACTCTATTCCATGATATGATGCATAAATAATAGAAGTATACATGGATGACATGAATGATAAGTCATTGAAATAGGAAGAATACATGATGAATCTATGAAAGCTCTTTGAGAGGTTAAGAAATTATGAGTTAAATCTTAATCAAGCTAAATCTACATCTGGAATAACTTTAAGGAAGTTATTAGGCTTCATAGTCAGTGAAAGAGGAATTGAAGTCCACCCAATAAAATCAAAGACATTTAGGAATTACTACTCCCCCGTACACAAAAAAAAAGTAAGGAGCTTTTTAGGAAGGTTGAATTACATTGCCCATTTTATTTCTTAGCTTATGGACAAATTTGATCTAATTTTTAACCTTTCCAAAACCGTAATTGGGGATAATGGGATAAAATATGCCAATAGGGTTTCAATATAGTGAACCATTATTTATCGACTTGTCTTGGGATGACTATTGATATCGTATTTTGCAGTGCTTAAGAGATCTATGGGTTGTGTATTGGGGTAGTATTATGAGTTAGGGAAGAAAGAAATGGCTATTTACTACTTATGTAAAAAGCTTATGGAGTATGAGATAAGGTACTCTTTGGTATAAAAGCCCAAATGCTCAAACAATATGTGCTCTACCATAAAACAAATAGCCAAAAACATGGATCCAATCCAATTAATAAATGTTACCCTAAATCATCCTAGGTTAAGACATATATTATATATTAATAATTGCTTGTTTGGCCACCAGTTTAACTAATAAAGTTCCGAAGGGATTATTAAACTTGTCTTAAATGTATAACTATTGTTTACGAAACTCGATCTATGTGATATTCAAATCATAGAGGAATGATCTCAAACAAAACATGCCCAAGTACATTTTCCACATAAGAGTTCCAATCTAGTATATCGATGGCAGTCGACCAACCACCGAAGGGTGTGGCCAAGAGAGAATTAACGTGAGGTGTTACCATGCTTTCACATATGGATCAATAATAAAGGCCATAGGTTTTGTTTGAAACCCTCTCCCACTTAATATTTTAAAAAACTAAGGTTTTAATGTGTATGATCAATATAAGTCTGCAGGGTATTCACATATTCTATATGAGATGTTATCAAACATATGCATACATCCATTAACAAAACATATAGAGAAAAAATTTAACTAGCCAAACCATGATACCATCTTAGAAATTAGAAAAGAAAAATAAGATTACAAATATTCATCCAAAGCATACTTTGGGTCTTGAATATTTTGCTCCCTCTTCGTGTATCAATCTTTTATCCATCTAATGTATTCATTCATATCCATAAAGTATTTAAAAATAACTATCTTTATAATTTGATAAAAATCCATAATGCTCATAGCCTTTGCAACATCTATCCTTTAATAGTTATGGGCCCAAACCCATTGGTCATGAGAATTCTCGGCAACTAATCCCTAAACAAACATTGAAGTTTGAAACCCGATATTCCCTCATGGTCCACATAGGTGTGCACATCGCATTTGGTGGTACACGCTTGCCTATTGCTACTGTGGGGTTTAATGCCCAAGCATTGCTGCTGCAGATGGGCCTAATAGACCACCTTGAGTGCATGGCCATGCACCAGGGTGATGATAGACCACATCTTATTACAAACTCGATAAAAACCTAGATACATCAATTCTAAATCTAAAGGATCATGAGCGCCAAAATTAATAAAATATATATCACAATAAACAACATAATAGAAATCCTAAAATGACAACTCTCTAATAATTAAATCCGTACTTAATTAAGAGGAATTTTTATTTTTATTATTTTTATGTATATAACGTAATCACAACCTAGCTCGGATACCAATTGTTGGAAAAACAAAATAGTTTACCTAGTGGAATTTTAATTTTTTTGAAATGGATCATATTAGATCATGTTGTTATATACAATAAAACAACCATAATCAATTACCTGATTTACAAATCTAAAGATATCGTCCAAGACTTCTAAGATCCATGTGAAAGCTTCAATCAACTAGCCTTCTTCACTATTCTCTAATTCCCAAATGGTAGAGTGTGTGGGCACTCTTTGTCTCAATTTACTTTGGATTCATTCGGCTTGATTCTCGTTAATGACTACCTTGTGTCAATTAGGTTCAGAATCACATGATGTTATGATTAGAAACCTTTTAGTGTGGCGCCAATGTCTAACCTAAAACCTTAGGGCCATGCCTCTTATTTATATCAGATAATAAGGTAGCCCTAATTATTAATTTAATTAAAATAATTATTTTACCACCTCCATAAAACCCAAATGGCACCAACCCTAGTGTCCACCAAATTTTAGCCAACCCTAGTGTTTGTAGATAATATTTTGGCCTAATTTGTTTTATAGAGTTTAGCCCATTTAATTTGAATGTTTAATTAATTCTCATTAAAATATTAATTTTATTTAATTGATAATTTTTCATAACTCCAATTATAATTTAAAATAAAATCATGGCAATTTTACTCAAATAGAATAATTATGTACTAATCATCAAAATAAAATTAATAATAGTAAAGTAATTAGTTTTAATCACAAATTAAAATAAATAAACTATTTTTTCTTAATTTATTTAGAATATTATTCATATTTAATTTATAAATAAATAATTAAATAAGTCTTTATATATTAAATTAATTACATAAATAATTAATATTTTCATATATGTTTAATTTAAATTAATTCCTATATTTATCAAAAGATAAATATAATTAATTTAAATTACTAATTCTTATCTAAATAAATATTGATCAAATTAAATATTTATAAGTTCATAAATCGCAAGTTTTATACACTTTTCATTCTTAGTTTTTGTTATGTTTTATATTTTTATTTTATTTACTTATGTTTGTTTTCCAATTTTAGATTTATTTTGGAGAATGAAGCGAAACTTGTTAATAAGGATGTTAATGAGCTTAAAATATTAGATTCAAAAATAAGGAAGAATATATTAGAGTCAAAAAGATAAGATTTTATAGTAAAAGCTTGATTCTCGCATTTCAAGTAATAGGTAGATACTTGCCTTAAAAATAACAGAATTGATCAACCAAATTTGCTTAGAAAATGATATCCAAATTTTTTACTTTGAATAGGATTCTTCAACTTAGGATTTTTAGCCCTTATAAATAGAGAATTAACCTTGGCATTTAAGGGGAGAAAAAATTAGAATTAAGAGGATGTTGGGAGCAAAATAAGGAGAACTAGAAGGGGAGAACAAGGAGAATAATAAGATGAAGAGGAGAAGGAGGAGACTATAACCGACCACCATACTTGAGTCCTTTTTTTTTCTTTTTTCCTTTTCTTTTTCTTTCATTCTTGCTAGAATTTTCTTATAAATCTGTCCTTGAGCACATCAACCATGTGTAACTAAATTCTTTTGTGGTTAAGGGTGATTTCAAAGCTCTATATTTGTAATTGATTTTTGAAATTATTCATCAATTATCAATTGAAATTGAAATTGCTTATTTTCTTCCATAAAAAATGATTATGATTCTTATCTTGTTTTGTTTAGTTGCAAAACTAAATATACCTTAATAATTATTTATTTCTAGATTAGAAATCTTGGTCTATAATTGTCTTGATTTCCTACTCATTAGTAGCAGTTTGTGATCAATGATTATGGTTAAGTTTTTTTTATTGCAATATGGAACGTAATCTAAGTTAAATAATCCAAGCTTGTGTGTTTATTGCTCAGATGAACCTATCTTTCTTATCTTAAAACTTCTATTAGATTAAATCTATAGACCTTATTCTAGGTTATTTAAAAGTAAGGGATTAAATAGGGAGCTTGTTCTATTTAACAACAAATTAAGGAAAGATTGGGGTAGTAGTGTTTGTTGCTATCTATGGTTGGTAGTTTCAAGAGATAACTGGAGATAATTCTAATATTAATTCATAGTTTATGTTTAGTGGTGGCGAATAATTCCTTAACCACATTTTTCATCATTATTGTTACTTTGCTAAATATAAAGTTTTGTTTTCTTAAATCTTAGTGTTGACACTTAATTTTGTCCAAGCCTCTTCCCCGATAATCCAAAAACATCCGAGATCAAGAATTTAACAGCAGCACGATGGGGGTTGGCTTCTCAAGGTGGAGTAGACATTTTCAAGGCCTATTTAGTTGTGTGTAAATGGCTACACGTGCATGTGACAGCCATTTTAAGGGTCGTAGAGAATAAATATCGGATAAAAAGATAAATACCAAGGTATAAAATTAGCTTTTAATCTTATTCTTTTGAAATTTTGAAATTTATTTTTTTGAGTGTTATCAAGGTCAAATTTACCATTTTTAAAAATTTTTTGAGAATTTTTCATAAAATTTGGAAAGTTGACTATTGTATATTTTTATCAATAATCGTGTAGTATTTATGTTGATACCCACCCGTAAAAATCATTATATTCAAGGAAAAATTCATATTGGTATTTTTTACTATGAGGTATCAAGTTGTCAATTCTGGGACTTAAATTTAAACTTTTCACAGTATTGTGAGAATCATACTCGTGAAATTTTTCTCGATAAAAATTATTCCAGATTTCAAGTTTTCATCTTTATTATTTTATAAAGTAATGTTTTGACTAATATCTTGGATAAATTTATTTTTATAAAATTTAAACATATTTTTTGAAATTTTTCCCTTTCCGAGATACGAAGTTTTCTACTTTATAAATTTTTTCAAGGGGATTTTTCTAAGTTTATAATTTTTTAAAATTCTACAAATATTATTTTCAAATTCATATTAAATAAATTTTTTTAAAATTCAATTTATTTTATGAGTTTTGTATTTTTTTTCAAATGATAATTTTCTTCTGGAAAGTTTTTGCTCATAAGATTTTACAAATTCAAAATTTTTCATTGCCTTTTTCTTGCACATAATATTTCTCCAAAAAAAAAATTTCTTTCTGAAATTTTTCATAGAAATTTTATTAATTTTATTTTTAATATGCTAAATTTTTTTTCATATCATGGGCCTTAAAACTCGTAAATTTTTTTAATGGGCTCGATAAGCCCAATAGTTTTTTGAAAAGCCCAATGAACCCATTTTTGTTTTTAACATGTCCAAGAGACGTATTTTGATTAAATTTTTAATTAAATTTGTTATTTGAAATTTTATTCTTTGAATATAAAATTTTCAATTTGTTATAATTTAGTCACTATAATTTGTTTTTCTTCAAATTAATTTTTTTTCTCTCTTATATTTCTAGATGATTATTTTATGCATGACATCATCATGCAAAATGATAAATTCATTAATTAAACTTTATCAAAATGAAAAAAAAACCTAAACAAATAATAAAATAATAATAAAATAAATAAAAGAAAGAAAAATGTAGAAATTGGTGGAAGCTCCACCCTTGGCTTACTTGAATCTTCTATAAGTAAAGGATGGATTCTACTAGCAAACCCTAATGTTTTCCCAACCAAAAAAAAAAACAGCTAAAATACTTACTAAAAATCAAGAAAAAAATTCTCCACATTTTTAAGGTAAAATACTTAGAAAATTTTTAGTTTTTGTTACTTTCATTCATTTTTCTTCCTTCCAGTGACCCAAAATCATGCTTGTGCTGATGAGTTTTAATCCATGTTGAAAGGCCAAGTATGATGGCTACGATTAAAGTTTCTTGATTTTGTTATTGTTCTTAAATTTTATTAGCAATATATTGATTTTCATTGAGATTATTTGTGTTTGTTGGTAGATATATTGTTATTTTCATGTATATATATTTATGTTATTTTTCTTAGTATTTTCATGTTGATTTATATTAATTTATTCATTATTTATTATGTTTTTATGCTTATTTACGCTTGGTAAAAATCATAACATGTATGTTTATTAATATATATGAAAATATGTGATAAAAAAATCATTTTCTTACTGAAAAACCATGTTGGCCGAATGATATATAGCCTTGGATTCAATTTATTTCTTGATATTTAAGACTATTTTGTAAAGTTTGAAAGTTTTTAAGGCTAAAAAATAATTTTTCCAAAGTTTTGAAGGCCTTGGAAAGGTGACTCCAACCTTGACCAAACCATGTATAGGCTTGTTTATGATGTTTTTGATTTTTTAGCCTATTTTGTAAATATGAAAATTTTAGGGACTAAATTCCAAAAATAAAAAACTTTTGTTTCAAGGCCATCCATGCTTGGCCGATTCCTTGTGGATAGTTATGGAAGTGTTTTCATGTTTATTCTAATGTGTATGAATATGTTTTATGTATTTTTCATCATTTTAGGGTTATTTTGTAATTTAAAAAAATTTAAGGCCTTATTGCAAAATTGTAAATTCCAAGGCCATAGGTACTTGGCCTAATTGATTATCTGATCTTTGGTATGATTTCTATGATTTTTATAATGTGTTATATGTTATTTTGTGATATGTATTTCATGTAAGGACTATTTTGCAAAGTTTGCAAAGTTTAGGGATCATTTAGAAAAATATTTCATTTTAAAGTTAATGAAATATTTTTGACATTTTAAGAATATTTCTAGCATTCCTTTGGTCTTCAGAAAAGGTGTAGGAAATATTTAAACTTTTTGTATTCCTCTAGTTTTTCGGCAAGGCTATGAAATGCAATTTTCAAAGATTAAGTACCTGCTAGCAATTTTTGCATTTTAGCTCAACCTTGATATTTAAGTTACCCATGGAGCATATAATTGTCATTTCATATCATTTTCCAATCCTTTAGGATACTAGGATACTTTTATGTCGAAAGTATATCTTAAGGCATTTTAGTAATTTACCCTAGAATTGAGTCCTTTATGATCATTGGGGTACATATATGTTGAAGGTGGATAATAGGGATAAACTCATCTTTTTATAGAGTTATCAAGTCCTTTAGAGTACCATGATACTTATACGTCGAAGGTACACCCTAAGGGTATTTTAGTAATTTATGTTAGAACCAAGTCTTATGTAATCATTAGGATCTTTCCATGTCAAAGGTCTACAGTAGGAATAGGTTCGTTTGTCTATGAAGTTATAGAGTCCTTTAGGGTACCGGGATACTTCTATGTCGAAAGCATACCTAAGGGTGTTTTAGTAATTTACCTTAGAACTAAGTCATATGTGATCATCAGGATACTGACATGTTGAAGGTCTACAGTCGAAATAGGTTCACTTATTTATGATGTCATCAAGCCCTCTAGGTTATTGGGATACTTTTATGTCGAAGGTACACCTTAGGGATAATGAATTAATTTATTTTGGAATTGAGTCCTTTAGGGTCACTAGGATACTTTTATGTTGAAGGTGTTTTTAGGGGGACATATTGGTCATATCAACCATATTCAAATCCTTAAAGTTGAGTTTAATATTTTTTGTCTAAATCAAGTCTGAAGGTGATTTTTATTTTTATTTTCAATATTATTAATAAAATTGGAACTTTTGCAAATCAAGGCAATATCTCTATGTTAAAATAGCACCTAAAATTTCTCCCAGCATATGAGAGAGGTTGTTCTGGTTATTTTGATAACAAGATATCCTTTTAAAAAATGACAATCAAAATTTTTTTAATTTAAAAAAAAAAAAACTTTTTGTATTCTTTTGGCTCTCTAGTAGGATACAAAAGATATTTTGATTTTTAAAACCTTTTGTATTCCACCAACTTTCTAGTGGAGAACAAAAGGGAATGATAAAAACTTTCGTGCTCTTCTAGTTCTCCAAAATGGTGCATAAGATATTTTGATTTTCAAAATGTTAAAAACTCAATTTTCGCACACAGAATAATAAATTTGTTTTATAAAATATTATATGTGTGAAATATAATTGAATGTTTAATATTGAAAACTAACAAAAACCAAAATTAATGTTAAAACATGGTTAATAGGTATCGATTGTCAGGCATCTTGAGATGAATCGATCCTTACTCATGATTGTAACTGACTCTCAGACCCTTTCACGTGACCTTTGATATTAACGTGGACTGTGGGTTTTGTTTTTGTGGGTTTCATAACCTTCAAAATATGAACTCCGATAGATGGCCAATCTCACCTAGAAAAAATAGATTGGTGGCAACTCCAAAATAAATGGTCATTTCATAACAACTATTTATGGTTAAGTTGAGTGAGTAATTCATCTCAACAACTAAGTCCCCGGACAAAAAAAAAGGAATGATAAGAAAAAATAATAATGATATGGCTCCTAAAATAAAAGAAAAATAATGATATGTAGATATATATATATATAGGAATGGAAGGTACACCCATCATTTTAAGTTACGCTGATTAGGATTTGTATCTGAGCCATATTATGACATTTAGTTTTACTTTTACTTTTATGTTTCTTATTTTATTTGCATCTCAATACAATCAACCCCCCATCAAAGTTTTTTTTTTTTTTTTGTGAAGTTTTTAAATTTGTTTAGTCATATATTAGATTATAGTTTGGCATCATAAACTTATAAATTGAGAACAATCTATGTGGGTATGACCATTGCTTACTACTATACACAATAACAACCTAAATTTAGTGCAATGATTTAAGAGATACATTATTTAATGTATTAAATATAACACCAAAAAGTTATCCTTTATTTAAGCAAACATCTACACCCCTAAAAGGAATGTATCTGATGCACCACTTCACCATATTGAGAATCATTTGACTTTAGGTTTTTTAATCAATAACCATCCATTAAGAAATTATGTTGACCAAGTGGAGAAACGAATTGGACATATATAAGTAGGCTCTAATAATCTATGTATCAATTATTTTATACCTAATAAGTAATCACATAATTATTAATCTTAGAGTCATACCACTAAAAACCTAAGATGACATTCCCAATTATATACCATGTTATGTAAGCTTTATAAATAGCCTTTTAGTCCAACGGTCTTATTATATTTGTAATAAACTCATATAATATTCCTTATGAACATAAGGTTAAGGTCCATGTTACCTACTTGATCACTTTATCCTAAAGCTCCATTATACTCTCTATGTGAAAATGACTGTTCACCACACGTGGTCAATTTATCATTTGACATACAAATGATCGAGGCCTCATCCATTTTAACTATCCTGTATAATGCCTTTTACGATGATAATCTTAACTCTTTATAAGACCTATGAATCCATATCTATAAGTAAAGCTCTCATCGAGAATAGGTCTTACACCCAATGAACCGATCTAGTAGCTTACTACTTTGGGATGCTTTAGCCTTTGAAACATCAAAGTATGCAAGTTATACATATAGAGTCAATTACACAATGAATGTCAAAAGTGAATTAATCCATGTAAACGAACTTATTAATGGATTAGTTATAGTTTAGTCCAGTCTAATATATCACCACTTCTCTGCAATACATCTATGTCTTCACCTAAGAATCAACCCATTCCATATGGGCAAGACAAGCCATCTCTCTAATTGGATTTAGATGACATAATAGTCTTAACATATGTTAATTGCTCACATTAACCTTATAATTGCTGAATAGCTTAACATAATAGTCTTAACATGAGTCAATTGCTCACATTAACCCCAATTGGATTTAAATGACATAATAGTCTTAACTTGAGTTAATTGCTTACATTAACCCCATAATTGCTGAATGGCCTTTTCTTGAGTGGATTCTTCTTGATTGCCTTCATTTGTAATATCCGAAACCATAAATCACTTATAACCATACCAATATTAACCATATCTAAAAATGGTAACCCACTACTAGAGGAACAAGCAATTGTTGCCCTAAAAATAAGTTAGGTACTAGTACCCCTAAAGGCAAAAGATGAGGTACCAAACTGATATAAGTTAGACATATATGCTAAAGAAATCTAATTCAAAAGTCAATGTCTAACCTACTTGTTGGTGGCTCCAACCGATAGCTTTTATCGTCATTGTCATCCTAGGGTGACTAAAAGAATATCGGTGACTGGATGATAATCCAAGATCATGTTCTAATTAGGATGACTAAATGATATCCTAGGTGCACTAACATTGTCAACATGTGTCAAAGTAGGTTGACTCATACTCTGACAAACTTTATGTCATCGATTACGTCTATGAAGCTCTATAGGAGAGTTTAGATTTAAATTTTGTTGATCATATGACATACTCCTAACATCCTGAAGTCCTGACAATGGACAAATAAAAGATTGGCCTTGAGTATAAAATCGTCTAATGTATTCATCTAATACTATGAAATCGTTGTTCAGAATTTTAGGACCATTAGCAATGAGTTTGGAAAGTTTTCTCCAAAAGCAAATCCATTTTGAATGCTTTATGGCCTATTTTTTTGCATTATTACCACACTTGTCAATTCTATGAACTTTGTCAAAGTTCACTAGTGTTTAAGGGATTGGATGTTGCATCCCAAACTAGTGCAGGACCCTGTTTGCCCGGTGCCACTCCACAACAGAAATGCATGTTAATATTGTATTTGCCTTCTAAATATGGCTATGTCGATAAGCTTCCAATGTGAGGCAAGCCATAATTTCATTAAAAAGATATAGCCTCCATAGAAACTACAAAAAAAATAGAAATTAGTAATGAACACTATGCAATACACTGGGTTAAATATGCATGTACTTGAGGTAGACTATTAAAATATTTACCTTATTTTACCCATGGGATCTAGTTGTGCTCTGATGCTTACTATGTAGTATAGATGAAATCCTTCAGACTGCACCATTTGTTCAAATAAATATAATATCTTAATAACTAATATGCAAGTACAATATGTTGTAATATAAATTAAATACCTAAGTTTATTACCTTAACACAAGAGGCTATACGGGATCTTCACTAACCAGTGGTGCAAGAAATGCATTATTAAACAACCATTTATGTTATGCATCCCTTTGATTGTTGTATGGTAGAGTTCCCTATATAAGAGCCCCAAATATGCGAAACCCCAACTATACTTTGCAACCTCACTCAAATCTACCAAAAAGTGGAAGATACATCAAATGAACCTAATTCTCAAATTTATCGGGCATTAACATTCTCTAATCATGTATATTCTAGTTGCATGATCAAGGATATTATTGAGCATTTGTGTCCACCAACTTATTTTGATTGTTGAGCCTTGAATACAGTTTTTTGGAGGGATCATACTAAATAATTCTTCAAACTCAACCTCCCAATGTAACAAGCTTTCCTTTATTACTTCCTTGCCATCAACTGTTAGACCTTGTTGAAGTGCAATACCCTTTAGGGTGATTGTGCATGCATCCAATGCATAGAAAATGAAATGTGTGCATCCCAGCTCTCCATCGTTCAATTAATGCACATATTAGCCCGTACTCATATTGATATCAGTTTACTAAGCTCGTGTGGTAAAATTTTGCTATTCTTAAATAGTTTTAGATTAGAGGATTAAGTGGCTCAGAAGAAACTTTCCGCAACCATAACTCCAGTCGAGTATCTTATTAAAAAAGTCATTAATTTATTAGTTATAAAATTTATAATTAGTAATGTTTTAAATATATGATTAATAAAATTTTAGTACCTCAGATAATATCCTTGACGATATATAATACTCTTATAATCTCAATAATGATGATGATTTTACCATTGAATTGATCGAAAATTTTCCTATAACAACAATTTTCATTTAAATTCATCATGACCTAACCTTTAGGCAAAACTTAAACTCAATTTCCATAAATAGAAATAAATCATCCCTTCAAAATATTCAAATGGCTTAATCCTTTCAAACTGAAACTCCTTTCTTATCAATCATGATTTTAACAAAAAATAAACATAATTACAACAAAAATAGCTTTAATTATTACAAAATACTTTATATTTAGTAATGAAAAATAACAATTACCTAATATTTCAACAAAAAAATACTAATGCAATTAAACTAAATTTTATCATCTTTAGATAAAATATCCGAAAATCAAAATACAAATAAAAATAAATCACATCATAAAAACTTTAAACTCCGATAGTCAACCTAAAAAACAAATTTAAACCTTTACAAAAAAAGAAAAGAAAATAAATCATACGTTAAAAAAATTTAAACTCATATAGTCCTACCCAAAAATACTTTTACAAATAAAAATAAATCATACTTTACAAAAAGCTACTTGATTCAATCACCTAAATCTTAAATAATTCAATTTAGATTTTCTATCCTCGTAGATAAGGAGAGGCGGAAGAAAGCGAAGCTCCTTTTATACGGAGCTCCACCCTAAAGGGAGTCAGAGGCACACCTACCTATAATTTTTGAAAGTATGGGGGGACACTTGCGAGAAGGTCACGGGTACTGATCCTCCTGCACAAATAATTCCCTCCTCATATGAGGGTAGCAATACTTGAAAGAGAGTCACGGGTATCCATGACCCTTAATTTTTTTTATATTTTATTTTTTTAGGTAGTAAATTTTTTGTGTAAGTGAGAAATAGACTAATCAACTGCTAATTTCTTACATGCAAGTGAGAAATTGGTAGGTGATTAGTTGATTTCTCAATAAAAAAAATTTATATGCTAGTGAGAAATCGACAAGTGATTAGCTGATTTCTCACTTGCCATTAAGAAATCAACTAATCACCTGCCTATTTCTCAATTTTACAAATGAGAAATTGACAATTGATTTACCGATTTTTCATATGTAATTGATAAATCGACCATTTATTTACTGGTTTCTCACCGCAAATAAAAAATAAATCTATTTCGAGAATTAATTTAAAAAAAAAAGCCTAAACCCAAAAATAAAAAATATTATTTTAATAAACAGTCTACTAATATATATAATTTTAAAAAATAATATATTAAATATAATTTTTTAAATAATAATTAAATAATTTTGTAATTAATGCAACATAGATATGATTTGTTATTATATCGAACCTTGGGCAATTACACCAAGAAGACCAACGTGCCATACCGCCTTTACCTCTGAGGGCTGTATATGTGAACGCCAACCATTTGACTTGGTCAAAGCAAGGGCGAGTTCTTAACCCTTACCCTCTCTTTATTATTTATTTGTTCGATTGTTTTAGAAATTTTCGCTACTGCTGTTTGACCTCACTAACAACAAGCAAGAGCTCCGGTATTTTGATGCTGGCACGCGGTTGTCCTCGTATTATTATTATTTTTAAAAAATTATAAATTCAAATCTCATTATATAAAAAAATTTTATTTAATATATCGATAATAAAATATTTTAATTTTAAAATAATATTATAAATTTATCATATATTTTATTTTATATTATTATCATAAAAAAGTAAAATTTTTTTAATTCTACAAATAAAGTTAAAAATAATAAAATATCCTCAGTGTATAAAAATATATATATATATAAATATAGTAATTTTTAACTCATTTATAAAGTTATAAAATTCTACTATTATTGTATTGAGATGTTAATCCGTTTATTTTTAATTATTTTGAAAATTTTTTAGTATACATTAAGAAAATAAACGTTATCTTAATAATTTTATTTATAAAATTTAAAAATTTTATATACTATAATTTGTCCCACCCACAATGTGTATGATCAAAACTTAAAATTAATATTTTAATATAAGCAATGATATTAAAAAGATATGAGTAATTTTTAATAGAGAGTAAGAAAAAAGTTATTAGTTTTTTTATGATAAAAAGTTACTTGAATAATAATGGGTAAGAAAAATAAAAATATATAAAAATAATAAATAAAGAAAAGGTTATGATTCTTAAGCAAAAAAATAGATGTTATTTTCTTTCATTTTTTTTAAAAAAAATTAAGTTATTTATATAATCTTATTAATATATTATTTATAATTTTAAATTTTTTATTAATTTTATTGAATTATTGTTATCTAATTCAATGACACCAAAACTTCATTACAATATAAATAGAGATACATATAATCGAAATAAACAAGAAATTGTGGCACATTTCTGAATTAAGTGAGAGGAGGCCGCAATCCCAACTTTTACAATTTATTTGAGGTGCATTAATGGGGGGTTCTAGGGTGAGACTATTAATATAAGCTTAAGTTAAGGTTGAACTTGCAACCGGTTTAACTAAACCGGTTGCAAAAATTTTAACATAAATTATTATGTAATTAACATAAAATTATTATGATTACATAAATTATTATAATTGATAATATAAATTTATATTACATAATTTATTACAATTATATAAATACATTATTTATTTACATAAACTATAATGATATATAATAAAAGTTATAATACATAAAT
>JBBYHK010409107.1:0-22797 GCA_038382065.1 Adansonia grandidieri
AACAAAAGAGATTATTATGTGAATCTGTATTTGTCCTAATTGACAAACGAGCTTTAAACTCTAAAAAATGGTGGAAAAAGAAGCTTTTCTTATGAAACCAAAGCATTAATGTCATTTATCCCATGAGTAGAACGAGTTTATGGTGCCCAATCATGAAAATAAAAGAGATTATTATGTGAATCCGTGTTTGTTCAAATTGATAGATGAACTTTGATTTGAAAAATGGTGTCAAGAAAAGCTTTTTAAATGAATCCAAAGCATCAATGTTAATGTGAACCTTAAGATGAAAACACAACCTAAAACCTGATTGGATGAAATTAAAACCCTTGGTTCGTCTTCAAAGTCAAGCAAAGAGAACTTGACCCTAATCACACTTGCTGATTAGAACTAAAGTTATAACAATCTTATTTTCCACAAGTTACCTTGATAAGATCAATTTGAGCTCTTATTTAAAGAACAAAGAAGTTCTTACCAAGTGATGAATTGCATGAACAAGGCTGCCTTATGTTGGCTTAAAATCTGTAGAGTCCTAACTAAATAAGGAAATCCTAATCAATAAGGAAAAGTCTATTCTAATCCTAATCTAATTAGGACTTATCTAAACAACTTAAAAATCCTAAACATCATCCTAATCAATAAAGATAAGAGTCTACTCTTTATCATAATCTGATTAAGAGTTATCTAAATAAATTTAAAAAATTAAAAGTTAAATTCTTATCAGAAAATCTGAAATCTTAGACTATAGGCCCATGAATACATGGAAATTGGGCTCCATTCATGTTGGACATGTGAATTGGGCTCCAAGCATTATTCTTCATCTTTTTTAGCTTTAACACAACATAGAAAAGTGAACAATCTTGGCAATGCATCTGATTCATCTTGAACAACCTCTTTTGCTTACATTTCCATGATTAGTCCTTGCAAAGCTTGCTCCATGCATTTAGTCATTGCCCTAGTCATTAGACTCTAATTCTTTACAAATGGTCATAAGAATGGCTAGAAATAGGTGTTTGTGCAATTTGATCTCCATTATTCCCTCCCTCTTCGAAAGGATTCATCCTCAAATCACCTATATCATACAAAGATAAATCAGTGACATTAAAGGTAGCACTCACATTACCATAGTTGCTTAGCAAATCTAGCTTATCGGCAATGTCATTGATCCTTTCTAACATTTAAAAAGGTCTATCTCCTTTAGGTTACAACTTTGATTTTGTTTGAGTTAGAAACCTCTCCTTACACAAATGAACATAGACCCAATCTCTAAGTTTGAAAATGACCTTAATACGCCCCTTATTGGTGTACCTTGCATATTGCTCATTCTTCTTATCTATGCTAGCTCAAACCTTGGCATGCAAATCCCTAACAAAATCTGGCTTTTTCTTACCATCCAGATTAGTATGTTAATTAGTAGGCAAAGGTAAGATATCTAAAGAAGTGAAAGGATTGAAGCCATATACAACTTCAAAAAGAGAATAAAAAGTAGTAGAATGAACAGTCTTGTTACATGCAAACTCAATATGTGGCAAATATCCCTCTCATTGTTTTAAGTTCTTTTTAATCATAGCACATAATAAAGTAGTAGGTATCCTATTAACTACTTCAGTTTGTCCATCCGTTTGAAGATGTGCAGTAGTAGAAAATAAGAGTTTAGTTCCTAACTTTTCCATAAAATACACCGAAAATGACTTAAGAACTTAACATCGCTATCACTTACTATTGTTCTAGGCAATCCATGCAAACATACTATCTCTTTAAATAACAAATTAGCAATATGTGTTGCATCATTAGTTTTTGAACATGCAATAATATGCGCCATCTTGCTAAACCTATCAACAACAACAAATATGCAATCCTTACCACTTTGAGACCTAGGCAACCTTAATACAAAATCCATAAATATATCAATCCAAGGTTGATTAGGCATAGGTAAAGGTGTATATAAATAATGTGGCATTATTTTAGATTTTGCTTGTTTACATGTTATACACTTATCATAAACAGATTACACATTATTTCATGTTAGGCCAATAAAAATGTTAATGCAATATATCTAAAGTCTTTTGCACACAAAAATGCCTCATCAAACCACCTCTATGAGTCTTTATAACTAGCATTTCATGCAAAGAACATATAGGCACACATAATTTATCTTTCTTAAACAAGAATCCATTATGCCTATAATACTCACCATGCGTACACTTAGAACTTGCATTCTATACTTGGATGAAATCAACATCATTGATATACAAATATTTAATAAACTCAAAACCAAGTAATTTAGTTTACAATGAAGTACGCAATGCATACCTTCTATATAATGCATCAACTATAGTGTTTTCTATTCCACTCTTATACTTAATCACATAAGGAAATGTCTAAAAAAACTCTAACCATTTGGCATGCCTTTTATTAAGCTTACCTTGTGATTTTAAATACTTTAAGCTCTCATGATTAGAATGGATTATGAATTCCTTTGGCCATAAATAGTGCTACCATGTTTATAGAGTTCTCACTAATGTATACAGCTCCTTATCATAAGCAGGATAGTTTAATGCTGCCCCACTAAGCTTTTAACTAAAATAAGTAATCGGTTTGGAATCCTGCATCAAAATAGCTCCTATTCCAATTCCAAATGCATCATATTCAACCTTAAAAGCTTTATCAAAATTAGGCAACCATAGCAAAGGTGCATTAATCAACTTATTTTTCAACGTATTAAAAGCTTTCTTATGCAAATCATTCTATTTAAATACATCATTCTTTTTAACAAGTTCATTTAAAGGTTTTGCAATAAAACTAAAGTCTTTCACAAACCTTCTATAAAAACTTGCTAAACCATGAAAACTCCTTACCTCATTTGCATTCCCAGGTGTTGGCTAGTCCCTAATTGCCCTAACCCTATCTTTATCTACATTTATTCCATGAAACTCATAACAAAACCAAGAAAAATAATGGATTCCATGCAAAATGTACATTTCTTAAGATTAGCATACAATTTATGCTCCTTTAAAGCACTAAAAACAGCATGCAAATGTTTAACATGATCATCCAAAATTTTGCTATGTACTAAATATCATCAAAGTAAACCATAACAAATTTTTTAGTGAAAAAACATAAAACATGATTCATCAACCTTATAAAAGTGCTCAGTGCATTAGTTAAACCAAACATATCACTAACCACTCATATAAACCATATTTTGTCTTAAAAGTAGTTTTTCATTCATCACTTTTTTTTATGCGAATTTGATAAGAGCCATTCTTTAATTCAATTTTAGAAAACACACATGAACCATGCAATTCATCAAGCATATCATCTAACCTAAGAATAGGATGTTTATACTTTACAATGATTTTATTGATGGCTTAGCAATCAACACACATGAGTCATGTTCCATCTTTCTCTAGCACTAAAATCATAGGGCTGAACATGGGCTAAGACTCTTTTATGAATCCCTTTTGCATTAACTCATCCACTTGCCTTTGAATCTCTTTTGTCTCCTCAGGATTTGCTATATGCTGGTTTATAAGGGATTGATGAACCGGGAATGAAGTCTATTTGATGCTCAATACCTCTAAAATGAGGTAATCCATATGGTATTTCCTTGGGAAATACATCTACAAATTCTTGTAACAAAGACACAAAAAAAGGTTAAGATTGTTAGTTATGAAATAAGCATCCTTGTACAAAACTACAAGTAGTTGCTACCTTGCCAACATAGCACTTTTAATCTCACTTATTTTGGAAAAAAACACTAAGTCTCTTATATTTGTCTTTATTTTTCCCTCCATATTCTGAATTTTTTTCCTTTATTGCACACTACAATGCTTTTTTTAATCTCTTGCACACACTAACTTTTTATATCACTCTTTTCTTTTTGTCGTGCACTCATTTTCTTTTCTTTCATCTTGCACTCTTTAGCTATCCTTATATGATCCTCATATGCCTCCAATGGTTTGAGAGGAGTTGATATAGTAACTTGGTTATTCATTACAAAACTATATCTATTCTTGTACCCATTATGAGTAACCTTCCTATCGAACTGCCATGGATGCCCCAAGAGTATATGACTAGCATGCATTGGTGCAACATCACAAAGAACCTTATCCTTGTATTTGCTAATAGAAAAATGCAACTAACACTTGATTTTTCACTTTAACTTCTCCATAATCATTCAACCATTGTAACTTATACGATCTTGGATGCTTTAATGTAAGCAGCTTTAGCTTTTCAACAATCAAAGTACTAGCAACATTAGTGCAACTACCACTATCAATAATCATGGTACATACCTTGTTATTCACATGGCACCTAGTATGAAAGATCTGCTCATGTTGTATTTCATCACCATCTTCCTTAGGTTATATGCTAATATCATGTCTGATAATGATTATATCTCCATGCACAGGTTCTCCAATGTCAACATCACTACAATCCTCTAATAGTGGCATTTTATCATCATTCAAACTTATACTTTCTATGTCACCATTATCCATAATAATCATAGCCCTTTTATTTGGACATTGAGAAGCAATATGCCTAAATCCTTGACACCTGAAACACTTAACATCATGTGATTTGGAAGATGATTTAGTTTTAGGTTTACCTTTGGAGAATGTAACTGAATCTTTGCCTTTGCATTTTTTTTTTAAGTTTTAAGGTAGCTTTGTTGTTCTTCTAATTTGACTTCCATGAAAATCTAGAAGCTAAACCACATTTGGAATGTGCCTTTAGACTTTAATTACCTTTCCACCTTGATGCTTTATGCAACAATTTCTCCATCTCCACATAATGATGCAATTTCACCACATCAACTATCTCTTTATTCAAACCACCAATGAATCTAGCCATAGTTGCTCCCAGTCTTCCTCTATATTGGCTCAAATCATGGCTACTCTATCTCTTTGTAATAATCCTCTATATTCCTAGATCTTTGAGTCAGCGCTTGCAATTTTCTATAGAAGTACCTATAGTAATGGATAGGTATGAACCTCTTTCTTATCCCTACCTTCATTTCATCCCATGATCGAGTAGGTTTCTCACCATTCCTATACTTATAAATCATAAATTGATCCCACCAAATACTAGCATAATCTATGAACTTAACTACTACTAGTTTAACCTTTTTCTCCTTAGAGTAATTATGAAAATCAAAAACATGTTCTACCTTCCTCTCCCACTCTAAGTATAATTCAAGGTTATTTTTCCCTTAAAAGGTAGGGATTTTGATCTTAATACCACCCAAATTGGTTTCTTGTTTTGAGCAACCTTTTTACCCTTCCAAGAATTATTCTCGTCATAATAAGATTTCTCCTCTTCCTCCTCCTCAACCATATGTTTTCTAAATGATCTAGGATTGGATAGGGACTCTAAATTATCTAACCTCATGTTTAAAAGCTTGTATTGGTCTTGGACAGCCTTCACAAACAACTTGATATTGGTTTTAGCATTATCTGCTCCACTACTTTTGTTTCAAATGTGCTAAATTTATTAGAAATAAAAATAGATTGGTTTCCTCACACTCCCTTACGTGTTTACACTTGAGATTAGTTACTTAACCACTCGTGTTTCACCCAATTTTGTCTTTTCTTGATGATATTTTCACCTCTCTTGCCTTTTACCACTCAACTTCCCCTTACAAGCCTTTTAAAAAGAACTTTATAAATGATCTTTCCAAAATAGCAAGCCACTATGAAGTTATTATAACTTTGATTAATAAGATCAACAAGAAAGATTAAGGAAGAGAAATCAACAAGAAATATTGAAGGAAATGAAATCAGCAAGAAATATCAAAGGAAGAGAAATCAATGAAGAGGAATAAAGAATTCTTTGTAAGATATGAAGAGAAAGATATAATAACAATCTTTTTTTTTAAGATAGAAATGGGTTATAACACTATAAACACTTTTTTTTGCTTTTTTTTATGGATGATGAATAGCGAAGGGTTAGATCACTAGAACAAAATTTTTTTTTCTTTTTTTATATGGATGATTGAAGCACTAAATATAATAGAAAAATAATGAAATTATGAGATTAAAAGTTGAATTACACCTGATTTTCAAGAACCAAAGCTCTGATAGCAAATAATGCGAACCTTGCGATGAAAACATAACTTAAAACCTGATTAGATGAAATTGGAATCCTAGGATCATCTTCAAAGTCAAGCAAAAGGAATTTAACCCCAATCAAAGCTACTGATTTGAACCAAAGTTATAGCAATCTTGATCACCATAAGTTACCCTGATAAGATCTATTTGAGTTTTTGTTTAAAGAACAAAGAAGAAGTTCTCATAAAACGAAAAAACTCTCAAGATATTTTTTTCTATTCAAATCTAATGAATTACATGAATAAGACTGCCTTATATTGGCCTAAAATCTATAGAGTCCTAACTGAACAAGGAAATCCTAATCAATAAGGAAAAGTCTATTCCTAATCCTAATCTTATTAAGACTTATCAAATAACTTTAAAATCCTAAACATAATCTTAATCAATAAAGATAAAGTCTAGTCCTTATCATAATCTGATTAGGAATTATCTAAATAAAATAAAAAAATAAAAAGTCAAATTCTTTGTAGAAAATTTGAAATCCTAAACTATAGGCCCATGAATACATGCAAATTAGGCTCCATTCATCTCGGACATGTGAATTGGGCTCCAAACATTATTCTTAATCTATTTTAGCCATAACACAACGTAGAAAAGTGATCAATCTTGGCAATGCATCTTACTCATCTTGAACAGCCTCCTTTGTTTGCATTTCCATGATTAGTCCTTGCAAAGCTTGCTTCATGCGTTTAGTCTTTGCCCTAGTCATTAAACCTCTAATTTTTTGCAAAGGATCATAAGAGTGGTTGGAAATAGGTGTTTGTGCAATTTGATCACTATCATTCCCTCCCTTCTGAAAAGGATTCATCTTCGAATCACTTACATCATACAAAGATAAATCAGTGACATTAAAGGTAGCACTCACGTTAGCATAGCTACTTGGCCTATAGCTTATAGGCATTGTCATTGATCTTTTCTAACACTTGAAAAGCTCCATCTCTTCTAGGCTAGAACTTTAATTTCCTTTGAGCAGGAAACCTTTCCTTAGCAAATGAACCAAGACCTAAGCTTTAAGTTTGAAAATAACCTTAATACACCCCTTATTGGCATGCCTTGCATATTGCTCACTCTTCCTGTCTATGTTAGCTCGAACCTTTGCATGCAAATCCCTAGCAAAATCTGCCTTTCTCTTACCATCCAAATCAGCATGTTCAATAGTAGGCAAAAGTAAGATATCTAAAGGAGTTAAAGGATTAAAGCCATATACAACTTCAAAATGAGAATAAGAAGTAGTAGAATGAATAGTCCTAATGAGATTAATATGAAACCATAATCTTGAAAAGAAACCAAAGCACCAATGTCATTCATCTTAATGAGAAGAATGACCTTATGGTGCCTAATCTTAAAAAAAAAGAGATTATGATGTGAATTCGTGTTTATCTCTACTGAAAAACAAACTTTAACTCTAAAAAATAGGAGAAAGATAAGCTTTTGTCATGAAACCAAAACATTAATGTCATTTCTCCCAATGAGGAGAATAAGTTTATGGTGCCCAATCATGAAAAGAAAGGTGATTATTATGTGAATTTGTGTTTGTCCTAATTAGCAAATGACTTTAATTGTAAAAAAACTATGGAAAGATAAACTTTTCTTATGAAACCAAAGCATCAATGTCATTTATCCTAATAAGAAGAATAAATTTATTGTGCCCAATTATGAAAAAAAAGAGATTATTATGTGAATCCATCCTTACCCTAATTGACAAATGAACTTTGATTCTAAAAAATAAGGGGAAGAAAAGCTTTTTGAATAAAACCAAATCATCAATGTGATTTATCACAATGAGGAGAATGAGTTTATGGTACCTAGTCATAAAAAAAAGGAGATTACTATATGAATCCATGTTTGTCCCAATTGACTAACGAACTTTAATTCTAAAAAAAGGTAGGAATAAAAGCTTTTTTTATGGAACCAAAGCATCAATGTCATCCATCCCAATGAGAAGAATAAGTTTATGGTTCCTAATCATGAAAAAAGGAAAGATTTTTATTTCAATCCTTGTTTGTCCTAATTGACAAACGAACTTTGATTCTAAAAAATGGCAAGAATAAAAGGTTTTTAAATAAGACAAAGCATTATTATCACTTAACCCAATGAGAAGAATGAGTTTATGGTACCCAATTATGAAAAGAAAGGTGATTATTATGTGAATCTGTGTTTGTCTCAATTGACAAATGAACTTTAACTCTAAAAATGCTGGAAAGAGAAGCTTTTCTTATAAAACCAAAGCATCAATGACATTTATCCCAATAAGGAGAATGAGTTTATGGTGCCTAATCATGAAGAGAAAGGAGATTACGATATGAATCCATATTTGTCCCAAATGACAAACAAATTTTAATTCTAAAAAATGGTGGAAAGATAAACTTATCTTACGAAACCAAAGCATCAATTTCATTTATCCCTTTGAGTAGAATAAGTTTATGCTGGCCAATCATGAAAAAAAAGAGATTATTATGTGAACCCAACTTTGTCCTAATTAACAGACAAACTTTGATCCTAAAAAATGGTGGGAAGAAAGGCTTTTCTTATGAAATCAAAGCATCAATGTCATTTATCCCAATAAAGAGAATAAGTTTATGGTACCCAATCATGAAAAGAAAGGTGATTATTATGTGAATCCATGTTTATTCCAATTGACAAATGAACTTTAACTCTAAAGATTAGGGGAAAGAGAAGTTTTTCTTATGAAATCAAAGCATCGATGTCATTTATCCCAATGAGTGATTGAATTTGTGGCACCCAATCATGAAAAAAATTGAGATTATTTTATGAATCTATGTTTGTCCTAATTAGCTGATGAACTTTGATTCTAAAAAATAGTAGGAAGAAAAGCCTCTCTTATGAAATCAAAGCATATTGTCATTTATCCCAATGAGGAAAATGAGTTTAGGGTGCCCAATCATGAAAACAAAAGAGATTACTATGTGAATCTGTGTTTGTCCCAATTAACAAACAAACTTTAATTCTAGAAAAGGGTGGATAGAGAAGCATTTCTTATGAAACCAAAGCATCAATGTCCTTTATCCCAACGAGTACAACGAATAAATGCCCCCTATCAGGAAACGAAAGGAGATATTATGAACCTATCTTTGTCCTAATTGGCAGACGAACTTTGATTCTAAAAAATGGTGAGAAAAAAAGCTTGTCTTATGAAACCAAAGCATCAATGCCATTTATCCTAATGAGGATAATGAGTTTACGGTACCCAATCATGAAAAGAAAAGTGATTATTATGTGAATCCATGTTTGTCTCAATTGGCAAACAAACTTTGATTGTAAAAAATGGCAAAAAGAAAAGCTTTTCTTATGAAAGCATAGCATCAATGTCATTTATCCCAATGAGAAGAATGAGTTTATCGCACCCAATCATTAAAAGAAAGGAGATTATTATGTGAATCTGTCTTTGTACTAATTGATAGATGAACTTTGATTTCAAAAAATGGGGCAAGAAAAGCTTTGTAAATTCAACCAAAGCATCAATGTTATTTATCCCAATAAGGAGAATGAGTTTATGGTGCCCAATCATAAAAAGAAGGAGATTACTATTTGAGTCCATGTTTGTCCCAACTGACTGAAAAACTTTGATTCTAAAAAATGGTGGGAAGAAAAACTTTTCTTATGAAACCAAAGCATCAATACCATTTATCCCAATAAGAAGAATAAGTTTATGGTTCCCAAGCATGAAAAGTGGGGAGATTTTTATTTGAATGCTTATTTGTCCTAATTGACAGACAAACTTTAATTCTAAAAAATGGCTGTAATGAAAGCTTTTTAAATAAAAGAAAGCATCATTGCCACTTATCCCAATAAGAAGAATGAGTTTATAGTGCCCAATCATGAAAAAAAAAGAGATTATTATATGAATCTGTGTTAGTCCTAACTAATAGATGAATTTTAATTCTGTAAAATGGTCGAAAGAGAAGCTATTTTTATGAAACCGAAACATCAGTTTCATTTAAATCCAAAGCATCAATGTCACTTATCTCAATAAGGAAAATGAGTTTATGGTGGCCAATCATGAAAAGAAAGGAGATTAAGATGTGAACCGTCTTTGTCCCAATTGACAAACAAACTTTAATTCTAAAAAATAGTGGAAAAAAAAGCTTTTCTCATGAAAACAAAGCATCAATGTCATTTATCCCAATAAGCAGAATGAGTTTATGGTACCCAATCATGAAAAGAATGGTGATTATTATGTGAATCCGTGTTTGTCCCAATTGACAAGTGAACTTTAACTCTAAAGAATAGGGGAAAGAAAAGCTTTTCTTATGAAATCAAAGCATCAATGTTATTTATCCCAATGAATATAATGAGTTTATCGTACCTAATCATGAAAAAAATGAGATTATTATGTAAATCCATCTTTGTCCTAATTGACTTACGAACTTTGATTCTAAAAAATGGTAGGAAGAAAAAGATTCTCTTATGAAATCAAAGCATAAATGTCATTTATCCCAATAAGAAGAATGAGTTTAGGGTACCCAATCATGAAAAGAAAGAAGATTACTATGTGAATCCGTGTTTGTCCCAATTGATGAATGAAATTTAATTCTAAATATTGGTGGAAAGAGAAGCATTTCTTATGAAACCAAAGCTTGAATGTCCTTTATCCCAATGAGTGGAATGAGTTTATGGTGCCCTATCATAAAAATAAAGGAGATTATTATGTGAACCCATCTTTGTCCTTATTAACAGACAAACTTTCATTCCAAAAAATGGTGGGAAGAAAAGGTTTTCTTATGAAACTAAACCATTAATGTCATTTAACCCAATAAGGAGAATGAGTTTATGGCACCAATCATGAAAAAAAGTGATTATTATGTGAATCCGTGTTTGTCCTAATTGGAAAATGAACCTTAATCGAAAAAAAATGGTGGAAAGGGAGGTTTTTCTTATGAAACCAAAGCATCAATGTCATTTATCCTAATAAGAAGAATGAGTTTATAGCACATAATCATGAAAAGAAAGTAGATTACTATGTGAATCCATTTTTGTCTTAATTAACAGATGAACTTTGATTCTAAAAAATATGGGCATGAAAAGCTTTTTAAATGAAACCAAAGCATCAACGTCATTTATACAAATGAGGAGAATGAGTTTATGGTGCCCAACCATAAAAAGAAAAGAGATAACTATATGAGTTCGTGTTTGTCCTAATTGACTAACAAACTTTAATTCTAAAAAATGGTGGGAAGAAAAGCTTTTTGTATGAAACCAAAGCATCAATTTTATTTATTCCAAAGAGAAGAATGAATTTATGTTTCCCATCATGGAAAGAGGGAGATTTTTATTTGAATCCTTGTTTGTCTTTATTGAAAGACAAACTTTGATTCAGAAAAATGGTAGGATAAAAGCTTTTTATGTAAGACAAAGCATCATTGTCACTTATCCTAAAGAGGAGGATAAGTTTATGGTACCCAATCATGAAAAGAAAAGATATTGTTATGTGAATCTGTGTTAGTCCTAACTAGCAAATGAACTTTGATTATACAAAGGGTCAAAACAGAAGCTTGTCCTATGAAACCAGAACATCAATGTCATTTAAATCCAAAGAATCAATCTTATTTTTATCCCAATAAGGAGAATGAGTTAATGGTGCCCAATCATGAAAAGAAAAGAGATTATTATATGAATCAGTGTTTGTCCCAATTGACAAATGAACTTTAACTCTAAATAATGGTGGAAAGAGAAGCTTTTCCTACAAAACCAAAGCATCAATCAAATTTATCCTAATAAGGAAAATAAGTTTATGGTGCCTAATCACGAAAAGAAAGAAGATTACAATGTGAATCCGTGCTTACCTATTGACAAACAAACTTTAATTCTAAAAAATGGGGGAAAGCAAAGCTTTTCTTATGAAACTAAAGCATTAATGTCATTTATCACATTGAGTAGAAATAGTTTATGGTGCTCAATCACGAAAGGAAAGGAGATTATTATGTAAACCCAACTTTGTCCTAATGAACAAACAAACTTTGATCCTAAAAAGGGGTGGGATGAAAAGCTTTTCTTGTGAAACTGAAGCATCAATGTCATTTATCCCAATGAGCAGAATGAGTTTATGGTACCCAATCATGAAAAGAATGGTGATTATTATGTGAATCCATGTTTGCCACAATTCATAAACAATCTTTAACTTTAAAAAATGAGGGAAAGAGAAGCTTTTCTTATGAAATCAAAGCATCAATGTCATTTATCCCAATACTAGAATCCGTTTATGGCACCAAATCATGAAAAAAATGAGACTATTATGTGAATCCATGTTTGTCCTGATTGACGACGAATTTTCATTTTACAAAATGGTGGGAAGAAAAGCTATTCTTATGAAACCAAAGCATCAATGTCATTTATCCCAATAAGGAGAATAAGTTTAGGGTGCCCAATCATGAAAAGAAAGGAGATTACTATACGAATCTGTGTTTGTCTAAATTGACAAACGAACTTTAATTCTTAAAATGGTGAAAAAAGAAGCATTTCTTATGAAACCAAAGCATCAATGTCCTTTATCCCAATAAGTAGAATGAATTTATGGTTCCGAATCACGAAAAGGAAGGAGATTATTATATGAATCTATGTTTGCCCTAATTAACAGACGGACTTTAATTCTAAAAAATTGCGAGAAGAATAGCTTTTCTTATGAAACCAAAGCATCAATGTCCTTTATCCCAATAAGTAGAATGAGTTTATGGTACCTAATCACGAAAAGGAAGGAGATTATTATGTGAATCTATGTTTGTCCTAATTGACAAATGGACTTTAATTCTAAAAAATTGTGAGAAGAATAGCTTTTCTTATGAAACCAAAGCAACAATGTCATTTATCCCAATAAGGAGAATGAGTTTATGGTGCCCAATCAAGAAAAAAAAAGGAGATTATTATATGAAGCTATGTTTGTCCCAATTGAAAAATGGATTTTAACTCTGAAAAATGGTGGAAAGAGAAGCTTTTCTTGTGAAATTAAAGCATCAATATCATTTATCTCATTGAGTAAAAAGAGTTCATGGTCCCTAATCATGAAAAGAAAAGAGATTATTATGTGAACTATCTTTGTCCTAATTAACAAAGTTTGATCTTAAAAAATGGTGTGAAGAAAAGCTTTTCCTATGAAACCAAAGCATCAATGTCATTTATCCCAATGAGGAGAACAAGTTTATGGTACCCACTCATGAAAGGAAAGCTGATTATTACGTGAATCCATATTTATCCCAATTGATAAACAAACTTTAACTCTAAAAAATGGGGGAAAAAAAGCTTTTCTTATGAAATAAAAGCATCAATGTCATTTATCCTAATAAGTAGAATGAGTTTATGGCATCCAATCATGAAAAAAAATGACATTATTATGTGAATCCGTGTTTATCCTAATTGATTGACAAATTTTCATTCTAAAAAATGGTGGGAAGAAAAGCTTTTCTTATGAAGCTAAAGCATCAATGTCATTTATCCTAATGAGGAGAATGAGTTTAAGGTGCTTGATCATGAAAAGAAAGAAGATTACTATATTAACCTGTGTTTATCTAAATTGACAAATGAACTTTAATTCTAAAAAATGGTGGAAAGAGAAGCATTTCTTATAAAACCAAAGCATCAATGTCCTTTATCCCATTGAGTAGAAAGAGTTTATGGTGCCTAATTATGAATAAAAAAAGAGATTATTATGTGAACCCATCTTTGTCCTAATTAACAGATGAACATTGATCCTAAAAACTAGTGGGAACAAAAGCTTTTCTTATGAAACCAAAGCATTAATGTCATTTATCCCAATAATAAGAATGAGTTTATGGTACACTATCATGAAAAGAAAGGTGATTATTATGTGAATTTAGGTTTGTCCTAATTGGAAAACAAACTTTAACTCTAAAGAATGGGCAAAATAAAAGCTTTTCTTATGAAATCAAAGCATCAATTTCATTTATCCCAATAAGTAGAATGAGTTTTGGTACCCAATCAAGAAAAAATGAGATTATTATGTGAATCTGTGTTTATCCTAGTTGACTGACAAATTTTGATTCTAAAAAAAATGGAGGGAAGAAAAGCTTTTCTTATGAAACCAAAGCATTAATGTCATTTTTTCAAATAAGGAGAATAAGTTTGAGGTGCCGAATCATTAAAAGAAGGGAGATTACTATGTGAATCTGTGTTTGTCCTAATTGATAAATGAACTTTAATTCTAAAAATGGTGAAAAGAAAAGCGTTTCTTATGAAACCCTAGCATCAATATCCTTTATCCCTATGAGTAGAATGAGTTTATGGCATCCTATCTTGAAAAAAAATGAGATTATTATGTGAGCCCATCTTTGTCCTAATTGGTAAGCAAACTTTGACTTCAAAAAATAGCGGGAAGAAAAGCTTTTCATATGAAACCAAAGCATCAATGTCATTTATCCTAAATGACAAGAATGAGTTAAGGTACCCAATCATGAAAAAAAAGATAATTATTATGTGAATCCGTGTTTGTCCTAATTGACAAATGAATTTTATCTCTAAAGAATAGGGGAAAGAAAAGCTTTTCTTATAAAATCAAACCTTTAATGTCATTTATCCCAATGAGTAAAACAAGTTTTTCATGCCCAATCATGAAAATGAATGAGATTATTTTGTGAATCGTGTTTGTCCTAATTAACTGGTGAACTTTGATTCTAAAAAATGGTGGGATGAAAAGCTTCTCTTATGAAACTAAAGCATCAATGTCATTTATCCCAATGAGGAAAATGAGTTTATGTTTCCTAATCTTGAAAAGAAATGAGATTACTATATGAATCCATGCTTGTCCCAATTGACAAATGAACTTTAATTCTAAAAACTGGTAGAAAAATAAGTTTTTCTTATGAAACCAAAGCATCAATGCCATTTATCCAAAAGATTGGAATGAGTTTATGGCACCCAGTCATGAAAAAAAAGAGATTATTATGTGAATCCATGTTTGTCCTAATTGATAGATGGACTTTCATTAAAAAATGGTGGGAAGAATAGCTTTTCTTATGAAACCAAAGCATCAATGTCATTTATCCCAATGAGAAGAATAAGTTTATGGTGCCCAACCAAGAAAAGAAAAGAGATTATTATGTGAATCTGTGTTGGCCCTAATTAACGAATGAATTTTAACTCTAAAAAATGGTGGAAAGAAAAGCTTTTCTTATGAAACCATTACATCAATGACATTTACCCCAATAGTAAAACAAGTTTATGGTGCCTAATCATGAAAAGAAATGAGATATTATATGAATCCATGTTTGTCCTAATTGACATACAAAGTTTAATTCTAAAAAATGGTAAGAAAAAAAGCTTTTCTTATGAAACCTAAGCATCAATGTCATTTATCCTATAAAGAAGAATGAGTTTATGGTACCCAAATTCTAAAAGAAAAGAGATTATTATGTGAATCCATGTTTGTCCCAACTGAAAAATAAATTTTAACTATAAAAAGTGAGGGAAAGATATTTTTTTATGAAACTAAATCGTCAATGTCATTTATCCTTATGAGTAGAATGAGTTTATGACACCCAATCACGAAAAGAAAGGAGATTATTATGTGAATCGATCTTTGTCCTAATTGATAGGCAAACCTTAACTATAAAAAATGGTGGAAAGAAAAGCCTTTCTTATGAAATGAAAGCATCAATGTCATTTATCCTAATGAGTAAAACAAGTTTATCGCACCCTATCATGAAAGGAAAGCAGATTATTGTAGGAATCCATCTTTGTCCTAATTAGAAGAAAAGATTTTCTATGAAACCAAAGCATCAATGTCATTTATCCTAATAAAGAGAATGAGTTTATAATGCCCAATCATGAAAAGAAAGAGATTATGATGTGAATCAGTGTTTGTCCCAATTGGCAAACAAACTTTAATTCTAAAAAATGTGGAAAGATAAGCTTTTCTTATGAAGCCAAAGCATCATTGTCATTTACCCCAATAAATAGAATGAGTTTATGCCACCCAATCATGAAAAGAAAAGAGATTATTATATGAACCCATCTTTGTCCTAATTGATAGATAAACTTTGATTTAAAAAAATGGTGAGAAGAAAAGTTTTTCTTATTAAACCAAAGCATAAATGTCATTTATCCCAATGAGGAGAATAAGTTTATGGTACCCAGTCATGAAAGCAAAGGTGAGTATTATGTGAATCCATGTTTGCCCCAATTGATAAACTAACTTTAACTCTAAAGCACAGGGGAAAGAGAAGATTTTCTTATGAAACCAAAGCATCAGTGTTATTTATCCCAATGAGTAGAATGAGTTTTTGGCACCTAATCATGAAAAGAAAGGAGATTGTTATGTGAATCTATGTTTGTCCTAATTGACAAACAAACTTTAATTCTAAAAAAGGGTGGAAAGAGAAGCTTTTCTTTTGAAACCAAAGAATCAACGTCATTTATTCCAATAAGTAGAACAAGTTTATTGTGCCCATTCAAAAAAGAAAATAAGATTATTATGTGAATCCGTGTTTGTCTTAACTAACAGATGAACTTCAATTCTAAAAAATGCTAGGAAGAAAAGCTTTTCTTATGAAACTAAAGGATCAATATCATTTATCCCAATGTGAAGAATGAGTTTGTGGTGCCCAATCATGAAAGCAAAGGAGATTACTCTGTGAATTCATGTTTGTCCCAATTGACAAACAAATTTTGACTCTAAACAATGGTGGAAAGAGAAGCTTTTCTTATGAAACCAGAGGATCAATATCATTTATCCCAATGAGGAGAATGAGTTTATGGTACCCAATCATGAAAGAAAATGTGAGTATTATGTGAATCCATGTTTGTCCCAATTGACAAATCAACTTTAACTCTAAAGAATAAGGGAAACAGAAGATTTTCTTATGAAACCAAAGCATCAATGTCATTTATCCCAATAGTTAAAATGAGTTTACGACACCCAATCATGAAAAGAGAGGAGAGTATTATGTGAATCTATGTTTATCCTAATTGATAGACGAACTTTAATTCTAAAAAATGCTGGAAAGAGAAACTTTTCTTATGAAACCAAAGAATCAATGTCATTTATCCCAATGAGTAGAATGAGTTTATAGCACCCAATCAAGAAAGGAAAGGAAATTATAATTTGAATTCATGTTTGTCTTAATTGACAGACAAACTTTAATTCTAAAAAAAGGTGGGAAGAAAAACTTTTCTTATGAAACTAAAGCATCAATGTCATTTATCTCAATGAGGAGAAAAGTTTATGGCACCCAATCATGAAAAGGAAGGAGATTACTATGTGAATTCGCATTTTTCTGAATTAACAAACACTAACTCTAAAAAATGGTGGAAAGAGAAGCTTTTCGTATAAAACCAAAGCCTTAATGTCATTTAACCCAATAAGGAGAATGAGTTTATAGTGCCCAATCATAAAAAGAAAAGAGATTGTAATGTGAGTCCGTGTTTGTCCTAATTGATAAACGAACTGTAATTCTAAAAAATAGGGGAAAGATAAGCATTTTTTTGAAACCAAAGCATCAATGCCATTTATCCCAATAAGGAGAATGAGTTTATGGCTCTCAATCATGAAAAGAAAGGGGATTACCATGTGAATTCGTGTGCGTCCCAAATGACAAATAAATTTTAATTCTAAAAAAATGGTGGAAACAGAAGCTTTTCTTATGAAATTAAAGCATCACTGTCATTATCCCAAAGAGTAGAATGAGTTTATGGCACCCAATCACGAAAAGAAAGGACATTATTATGTGAATATATCTTTCTCCTAATTGACAGGTGAACTTTAACTATAAAATATGGTGGGAAGAAAAGCTTTTCTCATTAAACCAAAGCATCAATGTCATTTATCCCAATAAAGAGAATGAGTTTATTGTGCCCAATCATGAAAAGAAAAGAGATTATTATGTGAACCTGTGCTTATCCCAATTGACAAACGAGCTTTAATTCTAAAAAATGGTGAAAAAAAGGCTTTTCTTATGAAACCAAAATGTTAATGTCATTTATCCCAATGAGTAGATCAAGTTTATGGCACCTAATCATGAAAAAAAAGGAGATTATTTTGTGAATCCGTGTTTGTCTTAATTGGTAGATGAAGTTTAAGTCTAAATAATGGTAGGAAGAAAAACTTTTCTTATAAAACCAAAGCATCAATGTCATTTATCCTAATAAGGAGAATAAGTTTATGGTGCCCAATCTTGAAAAGAAAGGAGATTATTATGTGAACCCATGTTTGTCCTAATTGGCAAATGAACTTTAACTTTAAAAAATGGTGTAAGAAAAAGCTTTTCTTATGAAACCCAAGCATCAATGTCATTTATCTCAATGAGTAGAACGAGAAATAATGAAAAGAAAAGAGATTATTATATGAATCCGTGTTTGTCCTAATTAATAGAGAAACTTTAATTGTAAAAAATTATGGTAAGAAATGCTTTTCTTATGAAACTAATGCGAACCTTAAGATGAAAGCGTAACCTAAATCCCGATTAGATGGAATTAGAACCCTATGATTGTTTTCAAAGTGAAACAAAGAGAACTTGACCCAAATCAGACCTGCTGATTAGAACCATAGTTAACAATCTTGATCGCCACAAGTTACCTTGATAAGATCTATTTGGGTTCTTGTTTATAGAACAGAGAAGAAGTTCTCACAAAGTGAAAAAACTCTCAAGATAATTTTTTATTAAAATCTGATGAAGTACATGAATAAGACTACCTTATATAAGCCTAAAATTTGCAAAGTCTTCACTGAACAAGGAAATCCTAATTAATAAGATGAAGTATATTCCTAATCATAATCTGATGAAGACTTATCTAAACAACTTAAAAATCCTAAACACAATCCTAATCAATAAAGATAAAGTTTACCCCTTATCATAATATGATTAGGAACGATCTAAATAAATTAAAAAAAGAAAAATCAAATTCTTATAAAAAAATCTGAAATCCTAAACTATAGGCCTATGAATACAAGAAAACTAGGATTTATTCATCTTGGACTTCTTAATTGGCTTCAATTGTTATTCTTCATTTTTTTTAGCTTCAACACAATGTAGAAAAGTGATCAATTGTGGCAATGCATCAGATTCATCTTGAACAGCCTCCTTTGCTTGCATTTCCATGATTAGTCCTCGTAAAGCTTGCTCCATACATTTAGTCTTTGCCCTAGTCAATGGACCTCTAATTCCTTGCAAAAGATCATAAGGACAGTTGGAAATAGGTGTTTGTACAATTTGATCTCCATCAGAAACCAAAGCATCAACGTTATATATCCTAATAAGGAGAATGAGCTTATGGTGCCTAGTCATGAAAAGAAAAAAGATTATTATGTAAATCCGTGTTTGTCCTAATTGACATACAAATTTAATTGTAAAAAATGGTGGAAAGAGAAGCTTTTATTACGAAATTAAAGAATCAATGTCATTCATCCCAATGAATAGAACGAGTT
Organism: Adansonia grandidieri; assembly: GCA_038382065.1. Lineage (NCBI taxonomy): Eukaryota > Viridiplantae > Streptophyta > Magnoliopsida > Malvales > Malvaceae > Adansonia > Adansonia grandidieri. The sequence goes on from JBBYHK010409107.1 coordinate 19,501, forward strand.
TATGGCACGAAATCATGAAAAGAAAGGAGATTAATATGTGAATTCGTGTTTTCCCTAATTCACAGAAGAAGTTTAGTTCAAAAAAATGGTGGGAAGAAAAGCATTTTTTATGAAACCAAAGCATCAATGTTGTTTATCCTAACAAGGAGAATGAATTTATGGTGCCCAATCATGAAAAAAAAGGAGATTATTATGTGAATTCATGTTTGTCCTAATTGACAAACAAACTTTAACTCTAAAAAATGGTGGAAAGAGAAGCTTTTCTTATGAAACCAAAGCATCAATATCATTTATCCCAATGGGTAGAACGAGTTTATAACGCCTAATCATGAAGAGAAAGGAGATTACTATGTAAATCCATGTTTGTTCTAATTGAAAGAAAATTTTGATTCTAAAAAATTGCGGGAAGAAATGCTTTTATTATTAAACTAAAACATCAATGTCATATGTCCCAGTGACGAGAATGAGTTTATGGTACTTAATTATGAAAAGAAAGGTGATTATTATGTGAAATCGTGTTTGTCCCAATTGACAAATAAACTTTAACTCTAAAAAATAAGGGAAAGAAAAGCTTTTATTATGAAATCAAAGCATCAATATCATTTATCCCAAAGAATAGAATAAGTTTATGGTGTGAAAACATGAAAAGAAATGAGATATTATGTGAATTTGTGTTTGTCCTAATTTATAGACAATGTTTACTTCTAAAAAATGGTAGGAAGAAAAGCTTTTCTTATGAAACCAAAGCATCAATGTCATCTATCCCAATAGGTAGATCGAGTTTATGGTGCCTAATCATGAAAAAAAAAGAGATTATTATGTTAATCCATGTTTTTCCTAACTGATAGACGAAGTTTAATTCTAAAAAATGGTGGGAAGAAAAACTTTTCTTATGAAACCAAAGCATCAATGACATTTATCCCAATGAGGAGAATGAGTTTAAGTTGCCCAATCATGAAAAGAAGGGAGATTACTATATGAATCTATGTTTGCCACAATGATAAATGAACTTTAATTGTAAAAAAAATGGTTGAAAGAGAAGCTTTTCTTATGAAACCAAAGCATTAATGTCATTAATCTCAATGAGTATAACGAGTTTATGGCACTTAATCTTGAAAAGAAAGGAGATTATTATGTGAATCTATTTTTGTTCTAATTGAAAGAGAACTTTGATTCTGAAAAATGCTTGGAAGAAATGCTTTTATTATTAAACTAAAGCACCAATGTCATTTATCCCAGTGAGGAGATGAGTTTATGGTACCCAATCATGAAAAGAGAGATGATTATTATGTGAATCCATATTTCTCCCAATTGATAAATGAACTTTAACTTTAAAAAATGAGGGAAAGAAAAGCTTTTACTATGAAATCAAAACATCAATGTCATTAATACCAATGAATAGAATGAGTTTACAGTGCGAAATCATGAAATGAAAGGATATTATTATGTGAGTTCGTCTTTGTCCTAATTCATAGACAAAGTTTAGTTCTAAAAAATGGTAGGAAGAAAAGCTTTTCTTATGAAATCAAAGCCTCAATGTCCTTTATCCCAATAAGTAGATCGAGTTTATAGTGCCTAATCATGAAAAGAAAGTAGATTATTATATGAATCTGTGTTTGTCCTAATTGACATACGAAGTTTAATTCCAAAAAATGGTGGGAAGAAAAACATTTCTTATGAAACTAAAGCATCAATGTCATTTATCCCAATGAGGAGAATGAGTTTATGGTGCCTAATCTTGAAAAGAAAAGAGACTATATGTGAAACCATGTTTATCCTAATTGTAAATGAACTTTAATTGTAAAAAGTGGTGGAAAGAGAAGCTTTTTCTATGAATCCAAAGCATCAATGTCATTTACCCTATTGAGTAGAATGAGTTTATCATGCCCAATCATGAAAAGAAAGGAGATGATTATGTAAATCCGTGTTTGTCCCAATTCACAGACTAAAATTAGTTCTAAAAAATGGTTAGAAGAAAAGATTTTCTTATGAAACTAAAGCATCAATGTCATTTATCTAAATGAGTAGAATGAGTTTGTGGTGCCCAATCTTGAAAAGAAATTAGACCATTATGTGAATCTGTGTTTGTTCCAATTAAAAGAAAAATTTGATTCCAAAAAATGGTGGGAAGAAATGCTTTTATTATTAAACTAAAGCATCAATGTCATTTATCCCAGTGAGGAGAACGAGTTTATCATACCCAATCATGAAAATAAAGGTGATTATTATGTCAATCTGTGTTTGTCCCAATTGATAAATGTACTTTAACTCTAAAAATTGGGGGAAAGAAAAGCTTTTACTATTAAATCAAAGCATCAATGTCATTTATCCCAATTAATAGAATGAGTTTATAGTGTGAAATCATGAAAAGAAAGGAGATTATAATGTGAATCTGTGTTTGCCCTAATTCACAGGCAAAGTTTAGTTCTAAAAATAGGTGGGAAGAAAAGCTTTTCTTACGGGACCAAAGCACCAATATCATTTATCCTAACGAGTAGATCGAGTTTACGGTGCCTAATCATGAAAAAAAAGGAGATTATTATGTGAATTCGTGTTTGTCCTAACTGACAGACGAAGTTTACTTCTAAAAAATGGCAAGAAGAAAAACTGTTCTTATGAAACCAAAGCATCAATGTCATTTATCCTAATAAGGAGAATGAGTTTATGGTTACCACTCTTGAAAAGAAAAGAGACTATACGTGAATCCATGTTTGTCCCAATTGCAAATGAACTTTAATTGTAAAAAATGTTAGAAATAGAAGGTTTTCCTATGAAACCAATGCATCAATGTCATTTACCCTAGTGAGTAGAATAGGTTTATCACGCCTAATCATGAAAAGAAATGAGATTATTACGTGAATCCATGTTTTTCCTAATTCATAGAAGAAGTTTAGTCCTAAACAGTGGTGGGAAGAATAGCTTTTCTTATGAAACAAAAGCATAAATGTCGTTTATCCCAACTAGGAGAATGAGTTTACGATGCCCAATCATGAAAAGAAAGGAGATTGTTATGTGAATTCGTGTTTGTCCTAATTCACAAATAAAGTTTGGTTCTAAAAAATTATGGGAAGAAAAGTTTTTCTTACGAAACCAAAGCATCAATGTCATTTGTCCTAATGAGTAAATCCAATTTGTGGTGCCCAATCATGAAAAGATAGGAGATTATTATGTGAATCCATGTTTATTCTAATTGAAAGAAAACTTTGATTCTAAAAAATGATGGCAAGAAATGCTTTTATTATTAAACTAAAGCATCAATGTCATTTATCCCAATGAGGAGAATGAGTTTATGGTACC
>JBBYHK010409216.1:0-22797 GCA_038382065.1 Adansonia grandidieri
GATTTTTGTGCCCCATCACAAAAAGAATGGAGATTATTATAGGAATCCAAGATTGTCTTATTTGACGTACAAACTTTGATTATAAGGAAAATAGTGAAAAGAAAAGCTTTTCTTGCCAAACGAAAGCAGCAATATTGTGTATCCCAATGAGAAGAACATGATTGTAGTGTTTAATCACAAAAAGAGTAAAGATTATTATGAGAATCCAAGTTTTCTAATCTTATAGATGAACTTTCCAAGGAAAATGGTAGAAATGAAAGCTTTCTTGCCAAACTAAAGAATCAATATTGTGTATCCTAATAAAGGGAATAAGATTATGTGTTGAATCACAAGAAGAATTGAGATTGTTATGAGAATCCAACCTTGTCTTATTTGATATACAAACTTTGATTATAAGGAAGATTGTAAAAGGAAAGGCTTTTCCTGCTAAGCAAAAGCATTAATATCATATATCCTAATAAGGAGGACATGACATTAGTACCCCATCATGAAAAGAATAAAGATTATTACGGGAATCCAAGATTATCCTATTTGAAGTATGAACCTTGATTATAGGGAAAATAGTGGAAAGAAAAACTTTTCCTGCTAAATGAAAGCATTAATATCATGTATCCCAATAAGGCAGACGTGATTGTAGTGCTCAATCATAAAAAAAGTAGAGATTTTAGGAGAATCCAAATTTGTCTCATCTTATAGACAAACTTTTTTCCAAGTAAAACGGTTAAGCTTTTTTGACCAAACTAAAGCATTAATATTGTGTATCCCAATGAAAGAAATAAGATTATAGTGCTAAATCATAAGAAGAATGCATATTGTTACAAGAACCCAAGCTTGTCTCACTTGACGCATGAACATTGATTATAAGGAAACTAGTGAAAAAAAAGCTTTTCTTACCAAACTAAAGCATCAATATTGTGTATCCTAATGAGAAGAAGATGATTGTAGCGCTTAATCACAAAAACAGTGAAGATTTTTACAAGAACATAAGTTTGTCTCATCTTACAGACAAACTTTGTTGCTCAAAAATGGTGGAAAAAAAAGTTTTCCCTGCCAAACGAAAACATCAATATTTTTTATCCCAATAAGTGGAGTAAGATTATAGTGCTAAATCACAAGAAGAACGGAGATTGTTACAAGAATCCAAGCTTGTCTTTCATTTGACATATAAATTTTGATTACAAGGAAGATAGTTGAAAGAAAAGCTTTTCTTGCCAAAAGAAAGCATCAATATCGTGCATCCCAACGAGGTGACTAAGTTTTAGTGCCCCATCAGAAAAAGAATAGAGATTATCATAGGAATCGATGCTTGTCTGATTTGACAGATAAGCTTTGGCTCTAAGGAAAATGGTGGAAAGGAAAGTTTTTCTTGCCAAATGAAAGCATTAATATTATGCATCCTAATAAAGAGAACATGATTTTAGTGCTCAATTACAAAAAGAGTAGAGATTATTATGAGTATTCAAGTTTTCTAATCTTACGGACGAGCTTTATTCTAAGGAAAATGGTGGAGAGGAAAGCTTTCCTGCCAAACCAATGCATTAGTATTGTGTATCCTAATAAGGGGAATAAGATTATAGTGCTGAATCACAAGAGGAATGAAGATTGTTACGAGAATCCAAGCTTATCTCATTTGATATACAAGCTTTGATTATGAGGAAGATAGTACAAAAGAAGGCTTTTCCTACCAAACAAAAGCATCAATATCATGTATCCCAATGAAGAGAACATGATTTTTGTGCCCCATCACAAAAAGAATGGAGATTATTATAGGTATCCAAGCTTATCTTATTTGACGTACAAACTTTGATTATAAGGAAAACAATGGAAAGAAAAGCTTTTCCTACCAAATAAAAATAGCAATATTGTGTATCCAAATGAGAAGAACATGATTATAGTGCTCAATCACAAAAAAAGTAAAGATTATTACGAGAATCCAAGTTTTCTAATCTTATAGGTGAACTTTATTCTAAGGATAATGGTGGAAAGGAAAGCTTTCTTGTCAAACTAAAGAATCAATATTATGTATCCCAATGAGGGGAATAAGATTGTAGTGCTGAATCATAAGAAGAATGGAGATTGTTAAGAGAATCCAACCTTATCTCATTTGATATACAAACTTTGATTATAAGGAAGATAGTAAGAAGAAAGGCTTTTCTTGCTAAGCAAAAGCATTAATATCATATATCCTAATAAGGAGGACGTGACTTTAGTGCTGCATCACAAAAAGAATAGAGATTATTATAGGAATCCAAGATTATCTTATTTGAAGTATGAACCTTGATTATAAGGAAAATAGTAGAAGAAAAACTTTTCATTCCAAATGAAAACATTAATATCATGTATCCCAATGAGGCAAACGTGATTGTAGTGCTCAATCATAAAAAAAAGTAGAGATTTTACGAGAATCCAAATTTGTCTCATCTTATGGATAAACTTTTTTCCAAGTAAAATGGTTAAGCTTTTCTGACCAAACCAAAGCATCAATATTGTGTATCCCAATGAAGGGAATAAGATTATAGTGCTGAATCATAAGAAGAATGCAAATTGTTATGAGAACCCAAGCTTGTCTCATTTAATATATGAACATTGATCATATTGAAAATGGTCTAAAGAAAAGCTTTTCTTATCAAGCCAAAGCATCAATATCATGTATCCCAATGAGACAAACATGATTTTAGTGCTCAATCACAAAAAGAGACAAGTTTATTACAAGAACCAAAGTTTGTTTCATCATACAAATGAACTTTATTCCAAGGAAAATAGTGGAAAAGAAAGCCTTTCCTACCAAACCAAAGCATCAATATTTTGTATCCCAATAAGGGCAATAAAATTATAGTGCTGAATCACAAGAAGAATGCAAATTGTTACGAGAATCCAAGCTTGTCTCTCATTTGACGTACAAATTTTGATTATAAGGAAAATAGTGAAAAGAAGAGCTTTTCTTGCCAAAAGAAAGCATCAATATCGTGTATCCCAACGAGAAGAATATGATTTTAGTGCCCCATTAAAAAAAGAATGAAGATTATTATAGGAATCGATAATTGTCTGATTTGATGGATGAACTTTGACTCTAAGGAAAATGGTGAAAATGTTACTTTTACCTGCCAAACGAAAGCTTTAATGTGTATCCCAATGAGGAAAACATGACTGTAGTGCTTAATCATAAAAAAAATAGAGATTATTATGAGAACCCAAGTTTGTCTCATCTTATAGACAAACTTTGTTCCAAGGAAAATGGTGGAAAAGAAAGCTTTTCCTGCCAAATCGAAGCATGAATATTTTGTGTCCCAAACAATGCTCATTGTATTGATACACTCAAGGTTTTTGGACCAATGTATCGATACATTATGCAATGTATCTATACATGCAGGCTATTTTCCACGGTTCGAAAATTTTTGACTCATCCACTATTGATCCAAACTTAATTTTAACTCGTTTCTTTGCATCAGAAAAGATTAAAACTCATATCAGATTACGAATTTAGACTTTTGAATTAATCAAAACATTTTTGAAGTCTAAATTAGATCAAAAAGGTCAATTTCACATGATCACCCTACTCATTCCTAATTTGTTGACCAAGATCACCATCAGCCACCCTATTTGCCGGAAAATCATTTCAGCATTTAAACCAGCCACCCTATGTCCATAACTTTGGTAGTAGGTTACTCCCCACAACCACTCTATAGACATCAAGTTGACATCACTTTATCCCCCTTAAGAAATTACCCAAAACAACTCCAATTTGGCTCCAAAATGCTGATATAAATAGACCACTTATATCTTAGATGAGATTTTAAGGGATTCCAGCTCATTTTCAACTTTCAAAACACATTCACACATCAAGAAAACCAAATCTCATAGCTTTTCACTTAGCACCCAAAATAACCCTAAAACACTCGCTTTCAACCACTATACAATTTGAAAATCACCCTCATCCATACCAGAACCAAAACCTCATTGTTTCTCTCTTTTTCTTGCTTATTAACAATAAGGAAAAGAGGGAAATTCAAGCCATCTCTACTGCTCCAAGTATTTGGCCAAAAATTGAAGTTTTGTTGGTATAACTTCTTACTTTATCACTTTCATTTTTTTAGCATTTTCATCATTTTAATGAGCTCTCCATGTTTCCATCACCCTCTTAGGATTCTCATGCATTATTGTGGCTTTTGATTATGGTAGTTTAGGATTTGGATGCCTTCATGCCTCTTTGATGTGTGCAAAATGCCTCATTTCATCTTCATTATTTTGATAGCTCTTGCTCATGCATTTTATGCCGTATCCATGCATCTGGTTATGATTAATCCATGTATGAATCCTTAGCCTAACATATTTTAAGCATATTTATACATTAGCTTGCATCTTGTCATGAATCATTGTCATTTTTAGCATCCATAACATTTTCTTGTCTAAGTGCATAACACTTTCTTTGTCTAGACCATTGGTAAAGTTAGCATCCCCATTCATGTTATCTTGTATATTTGTTGTCTTCTTCTTGCCAAAGTGGATGTTTGATGGTTGTAAAAAAAAAAACTAATTTTCAAAACCTCCTAAGCCAAGCATGCTAACCTCAACCAATAAGGACTAGCATGAACTTAGCATTTTCCTTAAAGTTAACTAAACATCTTGGGGAAGATGAAGTTTCCCAGATCTATAATCTTAAGTAAATGATCTCAAAACTTCTGATTTTCCAATGAAAATGGTCTTGCACTTGTTACCTAAATGTTCATGCCTTGTTTTTTAGTTAAAACCTTGAGTGGTATGATCAACGGGCTGTTTCATCATCCCAAATTCCTCCAGGGTTATGCAAATGAGTTCGCGATGCTTATGCCACTCTTTCCCTTCAATCATGGATGTTCAAATGTCGATGACTTGAGTTGGGCCCGTAAACATAGAGAAAATAAGAAATATCCTCTGCTTTGCTTTGTCCCCTATTGGTAGCATCATTGTTACAAATTGAAAAATCAGTTTAAAATCCCAAACGACTTTTGATGAATTTTATAATATTTTTCTCTGAAAGTATGTCAAAATATCTTTAAAACGAGGCCATTTTCACCCCCGGATCAGTCCAGATGAAAGAGTTACGATTTTTCAAACCTAGACTATCCGAAATCCCTGTAGTTAACAAAGTGCATTCTGGTTGGGCCCTTTAGGCCTATTAAACGATTTTTCCAAATCTGTCCAACATTTTTCCTAAAAAGTTCATGAAATTCCCTTTCTAGAAAGGGTATTATTTGTAATTTTTTGATACCAAAAGAGCTTGAAAATGATTTTTCGAATTTTGACACACCCTTTTCCTTACATGCTCTGTCAGTAGCATAATTGACCCAAATTTGAAAATTTATTTCCCTAGAAATGATTTTTTTGGATATTAGGAATATTTTTAGATTTACCCTTGTCAAGTTACCTTTATGATGGTATCTTTTTCATCCTCTAAAGCCTTCAAACCAATCCAAAATAAATTCAAAAAGTGGTATCGCATGATGTTGTCTCCTGTTCTCTGCCAAGGTCAAAATTAAGTTCTTTTCCCAAATATCATCTCGAGACATTCGAATGTCTCTATATCACCCCGATCAGACTCAAGAACATGCTTTGACCTCCCACAAGCTTGTATTAAGGCACGAATATATTTTTATATCTTTACCATCCTCGTTCACAACTTCTTTTGCCAAAAATTGTCAAAATGCTCACTCATTTTCTAAATCATGAAGTTTTGTCAACTTAAGTTTTCCAACTCAACTTCTTTAAAGAATGTTAGATATGTCACTTTTAGGGATACTTCAACCCTAACCTTTCAAGGGGATACTCTAACCTTGATCTTCTGAAGGGATACTCCAACCTCATTTTTCAAAATTGTTAAGATTTAGAAATCTTCTTTGTTAAAATTATTTGTCATCCATGGGGATACTCCAACCCCATCTTTTTGAGGGAATACTCTAACCCTGTCTTTTAACTACAATTAAATGTTTCTCCTTCCTAGGCTTCCATAAATGCGTCAAAAAAACCTTGTTCAATCAAGGAACCTAGATTTGTCAAAAAAATTACTTAATTCGGTTATTCCCAGATAATCGATGCCAATTGCGAGATAAATTTCAATAGTCCATCTCTTTTCTTTATCATTATATTGAATGGTCTATGTTATGTTACTTTGTTCGTTGCCTTATTAATGTGATTTCTTTGTAATGATTATTTGCATTCATGTTTTCAAAACATTTCAAGTAAAACTAAAGGTAATATTCCACGTGGGTATCTCTCTAGTGCCCAAAGTGGAATATTCCATTTTTCAAAGTAAAATCCAAAGGTTATTTTTATTGAAAATCTCTATATTCCCCTCTTTTCGGGGCGTGTATGAGATTAAATCTTTTCATCAAAACCTAAATTTGTATTTTTATAAAATTATGCATTAAAAGAAGGTTATATCGAAATAGTGATGAGTTAAGATCGAAAGAATCAAAATTGAGATAAGGCATAACTAGTAAGTTACTAATTTCAAGCATCGTGAAGAGGTTTATGCCTCATCGTGCGTAACCAACTCCTGAACCCAAATGGAAAATCTTTGTACTATGTAGACCACGAAATCGATGTTTCAAGTTTCAAAACTCAAGATATAGGTTTCAATAGGCATTCGATCATGCCTAGCCCAAAATGATCGGTGGTACCAAGTGTTGGCCATTTCATGATGGTCATCCGAGACCAATAAGATGAACGATTCATCTTATGGTCCCCTTCACTGTATCACAAGTCGTGAATCCATACTTTCTCATTCTTATCACGTCACAAAGGAATAGTCTTGGTCAAGAAGATATTTCCCAGTCTGAAGAATATTTTAAGTCATATGCACCTATAGATCAGCGAGGATCCACCCTGAGGCATGTCACGATAGCTTGACGACTCTGCTGGGGTACAGTATAGAGAGTTAGGTCAATAACCAGCTGTGTATTGCTAGGTTCCCAGTTCCTTCGATCTTCACTCATTATTTAACTATGACCCTTTTTTCGTTTTGTTAACTAATCTTCTGTTTGGCATGATTGTTAAAATTGTCTTATTTTTTAATAATCATCAGTTTAATAAAAATGGTAATATGAAAGTAAGCAAAAAGGTTTGATCATTTCCCCGTCACACACCATGCACTTGCACGAGCATTAAGTCCCACTAAACTCCATGGCATGGTTATAACCCAATCTTTAGGAGGAAGTAAGCTATCTACCTTCGTGAGTAACCCTCTACATAGGCATGGTAATAACTTCCCGGATGTAAATTACCTATGTCTCTCATAAGTAACCTTCTATATTTGTATAGGGAAATACATCCACCAGATCGAACCCTTTCTGCTAAACCCATGATGTGCCTAGGATTGTGGTGCCTTGGCTGTCCTTATCGAATGAAGGAGTGATTTGGACACCTATTTACGCGTCAATCTAACCTCATATAGTGAGCCCTATGAGCTAAACCATGTCAAACCATGCCGGAATACTGCTAGAATACCTAAAGAATAAGGTCACTCAGGGAAACATTCCTAACCTTTACTCTTAATTATCATAATTGGGTAGGTAACAATGAGTATACAATTATCACCCGCATCTACGTTTTTATCATTTATCAAGGCATGCCATCGTGCCGCCCAAACAATCGCTAATCTTTGTCTAAATAAGTGACGGTGAGCAAAACCCATCATTCTCAATGTCTTATGTTGTAAGCCATTATGCTGTTCGAGTCACAGCTTAACACGCATCCACACTAGTGGTGATAAATGAATATTACTACTGGTCAGTTATTTTTCCATCAAAATAAGATATTGCACCACCTCATGAAGGGTAGATTGCATCCTGGCATGTTGAAGTGCTGCTCATTTCTTGTCTTACCACTTTGGTTGAGACATGTTATGAATATTTTGTTCTAATATTTCCTTACATTTGTCTCCCATGTGTTCCACTAACTTATTTACCCTTTGTTTGTGTTTTGGTGCATGCATCATCTCATCGTAACTACCATGACTATCATCATTTTAGGATAATTGTTTTGGTTCGATGTTCAGTAAGGGGCATCTTTTATGGAGAAACAACTTATACCCACTATTGTGTCTTTTGAAAACATCAGAACATGGTCAGAAGGTTGCCAATGTCAAGATGGAGACATCCTAACGCCCAACTACGTCTCAGAAATGCATAAAGAGGTTAAGATCGATTTTCATCAGAATGATTATCGAGAATTGAAGCACATTTGGGACATTAGGATAACAATGAGAAAGAAGCCTTCACCAAAAACTATGGAGATATAGCTCTCTTATTTCGAGTTTAGTTGGATGATGGCTATTATGAGTAGCGACATAGTTTTGGAATCCAACATACCGATGTTTCACCTTCAATCAACAAGATTTAGTCCCTAGTATTAATGAATACACAGCTCTATTCAATATAGAAAGTGCTAAGTCTAACCGGATTTACTACAAAGCATTATCGCCTCTTCTGTTCAAGAAAAGGTTAAGGCAAATTCTTAGAGACATAGAAGCATGGGTTGACAGTCACGTCAAAGTAAAAGGGAGCAGGGAATGCATCTCTTAGGCCAGCTTAAAAGAGGCCATGCTAAATCTTTTTGACCAAAACAAATTCAAGATGTTTGTGCTCTGGCATTCTACAGGCTCGTCATATTCCCTAAGACTTTGGGTTATGTAGTGGTGGCAATCACAGATTTCTTTTCTCACCTATGTTACGACATCAACCCTACTTCCTCATCATCATTGAACCATCCATGCCCTCAGCTTTTGTAAAAGAACGGGAATAGGAAGGTTTATTGGGTATGCCCCATTGCTTCAGATATGGCGCCTAGGTTATCTCTATGTTAGGGAAGAAAGAACCAGGCAAAATTTCTTCTTCAAGTTTAGTCCTCTTTCCACAGTATTAGAGGAAAAATGTCATCAAGATAAGACAGAAAAGCATTGGGTCGAGGAATTACAAAATGTCAAGGAGGAAGAAATCACATGGAGTGCCCCATAAGTGTTCCCTTAGTCGATTGTGTACAAATATAGAGACTACACTTTTGTATCGCTCTTAGGATTCTAGGGAAATACCAGTTATGCTCCTCTATTGGTAATGCATCAGTTCTAATGCCAGCAATTCATCCTGTTCTTCAAAGACTTGAGGCATTGAGATTTTGAATACGGAGAGCCCAATTATAAAGCAAAAGTCCAGTTAGCTTTCCAAGCCTGGAAGAAGGTCCATTATATGGAAATATACTGGAAAGGAAGCCCTACCAAGCCTGGATACAAAGAATGGAGACTCTGTCGTATCAATGATCCATTGCCACCACCCAACTTGGGGATACTGCAAATCCTAATAGAAGAATTGCCTTTTGAGATCGAGCTATTTAGGAGGGAGTTTGAGCAAGAAAAGGCATCCTTGGCCACATAAATCTCTTAACTTAAGGAGGAAAAGGGCCAGTTAGAGATGGATATCTATCTTAGGAGCGGTGAAATGGATCGAGTCGTTAAAGAAAGAGATCGCTTCAAAGATGACCTCAAAAGCCTAACCAAGGATTATGTGACACTCCGAAAAGCTAACAAGTCCTGACGTATAGGCAAGACATTAGTCGAATAGGAAGTGAAAGTTACGACTTTCAATCGTGAGCTAAATTAGTAAAAAGAGGAAGTCAAAACCATCAAAGAAAAGTTCATGAGGGCATGTGCTCTTGCTTCCACTTACCAATGAAGGAATCAAAGATTCGAGGCTTAAATGCGAGATGCAAGAGCTGCCAAGGTTAAAAATAAAGCCCTCACTCACAGAATCCAAGAGTTAGAATAGTCTCTCCAGGTTCATCAAGGTCATATCAATGAACTAACAAGGGCTTCCAAGCAATGCGAATTAGAGTGGTAAGCGACAATTGACCAACCGCATCTAAGTTACCAAATGCAGCATCAACACTTCACTGAACAAGTTTGGATGGCTCAACAAGAGGCGGACAATATGATTGAAGCAGCTCAGTCCATACGATGAGACATCATACCTGTTAGAGATCATAAGCAACAACTTTTGGGTTTTATTGATCGTGTGATTACATAACGTAATCACGATAGATACTTTAGTTGTAATCATGTCATAAAAGAAAAAGCCCTTTTGTGACTCTATGAATGATGTTATTGACGAAGCTGTTCCAAGAGTCAATTATCTCTAATTCATATGCACATTTAATTTCACCATTTTTAATTACACTTGCATCAATCATTCATTATCTTAACTCATCATTGCATCATAAATGCTCATCAATAAATACATTTTTAAATAAAAGTCTACTACAAGAATTGGGCCATAAAAGTACAAAGGATTCTGAGATCAATCAGGAACACAAAACCTTATATCATGCACCGCTACAACACATGATGCAGTAAACAAATCATGGAGAGTGATCATGAAGCTCGTATTGTGCAACTTGAGCTAATGGTTAAGGAATCACAAAACCAGATGCTTTGCCAGTAATACAAAATGCAAAATCAAATCGTAAAACTTATAGAACTAATGACTGCCTCTATGAAAGAAAAAGGGCAAGCTAGCACTACTGAAACAAGGAATGATCCTTCCAACGTTGAAAATTCCCTTGCCAATAATCCAGAACTCGCCTAAGAGGAAACTAGACAAGAACAATGGCCCACTCCTACACCTGCCGCTTAGGCTCCACCAGTCATCTACATAAATCCTATTACAGTAGGTCAATTCATTCCCAGTAATCAAGGGGTGAAATGCAAGAGTCTCATTGGTAGATCTGATAACCCTTGACCATGAACAACCAGAGAAAACAAAAGGTCAAAAGTCCACCATGACTGTCGAAGAAGTGAACAAATTCTAGCTACTAGAAAAATACCTCCAACCTATCAAGGAGAGTGACAAGTTTGGAGCTCTTGATACGCAATCGTTGTCTTTGGTGTCTAACCTTATTATTCCCCCAAATTTCAAAGTATCAAAGTTTGAGAAGTTTAATGGAACCACCGACCCTTTCGTCTATGTCGAATGTAGTTGTGAAAGATGGCCGGGTATGAGAAAGATGAAAAGCTCCTCATCCATTGGTTCTAGCATAGCCTGACTAGGGTAGCAGCTTGGTGGTATATCAAGCTAGATAATGTGAAAATCCAATCATAGGCCAACTTGGCTAAGGTCTTTCTAAATTAATACCAGCATGTGTTAGATTGGGTGCTAGATCCACTTTCCTTGATGAATCTCGAGAAGAGAACCCATGAAAATTTCAGGCAGTATGCTTAAAGGTGGAGAGAAGAAGCAACCCTAATCTAGCCTCCCTTTACAGAAAAAAAGATGACAGTCACTTTCATTCACACTTTTTGTGTTCCTTATGACAAGAAACTCATAGGGAATGCCACCAAGAAATTCATAGACTTAGTTCTCTTTGGAGAAATGATCAATGCCACCATTAAAAGTGGTAAAATATCTGCTAGGGAAATAGTTTGATCGAGTAAGAAGCCCATTGTTGGTAAGAAGAAAGAAAAAGAGGCCAATGTCATAAATTATGCTAACTCATCTTAGCTAAGATAGCATCAAGCTCCCAACCCTCACTACTCAAGCATACCATATTCTCCCCTCATCACAATATCCTAGCAGCCAATTTATGCCACAAACTATAACCCATCATTTGTAATCCCATCAGACCCACCACAAAGCTACTCTCCGCAAGTCCACCAAAATACCTATCTCACAACCAATAATGCATCTAGTAATCAAAGTTTGAATCAATAAAGGCGCACTTTGATCCTTTCCCTATGACCTCTAAGGAGCTCTACCAAACTTTACTCTAAAATCACTTAGTGGCTTCGATCTATGTCCTAGAAAAGAAGTCGCCATACCTAAAATGGTACAACCCTAACACCTATTGTGAATACCACATTGGGGCCACAAGGCATGACATCAAAAACTGCATATCTTTTAAGTGAAATATGCAAAATCTGATTAACTTAAAAGTTTTGTAGTTTGGGATGAGCCAGAGACCAAATGTTACTGCCAATCCTTTACGAAACCACACAGAGCCAGCTGCAAACATGATCGACATTAAGAGCAAATATGAAGTCAAAGCAAGCATTGAGGATGTAAGGATGCCAATGTTCTTGGTCTGGCAGGCATTGATTCAGGTTAAGTTGCTTAACGCAACAGAAAAATTGGAAGACAATCCTAACAACTTTTGTGACTTCTACACAGTTGTAGGTCATACCCTACAAACATGCAAGAAATTTAGGTCCACAGTTCAAAGAATGATGAATGAAGGCCGGATAGAATTCTATTAGGAACCCACACTTGCTGCTGAATCTATCAATAGGATAGGGCACAAAACCACGTAGCCACTTTACGACAAAAATTGACCCCTCATTTTTTATGGCAAGTCAAGTCTCAAGGTTAGTTTTTTGATACCTACATAAAAGTTAGTTATGAAGGTACCTAAACCATTCCCGTATAAGAGTAGCAAAGTTATACCATGGAAATACAAGAATCAAGTAGTGATGATCGAAGAACTAACCTCTGCAACTGCTGTAATGGAATTGTCAGGAGTTAGTCACCTAACTCATAGCAGTAAATGTTATGCTCCCCCAGCTCAAGAATAATACAAAGTTGATGCATCTCCAAGCACTAGTATCACTCAAGTCCAAGCAAAGAATTTCAAGCCCGAGAAAGTCATGGAAGCAATGAGTGAAAGAAAAGCCACTGAGTTTCTCAAGTTCATCAAGCATAGTGAATATTGCATCGTGGACCAATTAAGAAAACAACTCGCTAAGATTTTTGTGCTATCTCTACTCTTATTCAAAGGTCTACCGAAATGCATTACTGAAGGTGTTAAACGAAGCATATGTGCCATTGGACGTTTCTGTGGACAAATTTGATTGGCTAGTGAACAACATCACAGTCGATAATTATATCTCCTTCACTGATGATGAGATCCAATTTGGAGGTAGGGGCAGTTATAAAGTTCTGCATATCACTACCCATTGCAAGGGATGCATTTTGCCTAAAGTACTTATAGATAATAGGTCGGCCCTTAATGTCATGCCCATGACTACGTTAAACAAACTCCCTGTTGATCAATCCAACATCAAGAGTAGCCACACCATAGTCTAAGCTTTTGATGGAACATGTCACAAAGTAATTGGAAATTTCACAATCCAACTTCAAATAGGCCCCTGTACATATGAAGTTGACTTTCAAGTTATGTATATTAATCCATCTTATAATTGCCTATTAGGAAGGCCATGGATACATTCCATTAGGGCTGTCCTATCTTCTCTCCATCAGAAGCTCAAATTTGTGATAGATGATAAAGCAATCACCATCAGGGCTAAAAAAGAAATGATCACCACTGTTTTCACTGAAGATATCTACATAGAGCTTAACAAAGATACACTGGATTCATCATTCTAATCCTTTGAGTTCATCAAATCAACATTTATGGAAGAAAGATTGCTAATAGTTAAACCCCACCTATCAAAGAGTACCTACTCGAGTTTAAAAATAACCATTAGCAAAGGTTCACATGCTAGAAAAGGGCTTGGTAAGAATCTGCAAGGGATGGCCTGAGCCCTATAGGTCACCACTCAAGTCAACAAAAGGGGCTTAAGATTCAAGACTAAGGCACAATCAAAAAGACAGCAAGAAAGGACGACTCACAACCAGGAGATGACACAGTCATTAGGTCAAGAGAGAGAATCAAAGCCAATAATGTTCTCGTTTCTCCATGAGATATTCTGTTTAGGAGGACAAATCGATTCAAGCCAACCCAAAAAATAAAAGGCTAAAGATGTCTTGGTCATCTTAAACAAAGACTTCTACTACCTCGATCTTTAAGATACCTAGCCATAAAATTTGTGTTCTTCCACTAAAACTTGATTTTGATGATAGGGTCATGACAGAAGCCCCTATACTTTTTCTATCCCTTTTATCTAATGTCAAGAAATGAAAACCTGCCTGCCTTCGTTCAAAAGTAGGTAAGTGTCCTATGTAAAGGGCATTTTTATTAAACATTATCGATGAAATGAGTTTTGCATATATCATTCCATATTATGTGTCTGCATCACTTTTCAATCTCTTTGTCTTAATTACTCTTTTGCCTTCATTCTTATCTGAATCTCCGGGTTGTATGTGTGCCGTTTACAATGTTTATTTCTTCACCTTGTTAGATGTCCTGACGACAATGACATGGATGTGTTTGATGGGTCTTTAAGGATTGATTTTGAATAATCAATTTGTGCTAGTGAAGTTGATTCTGAGGAAGATTTTGAAGAAAGCTTCGTACCATTATACCTCTTATGATTAGTTGAGCAAGAGGAAAAGCAGATCATGCCCCATAAAGACCTAACAGAAGTAATAAATATGGGTATTCAGGAGGATGGAAAGGAAGTTAAAATCAGAACCTTAATAAAGTCAATGACCAGGACCAAGCTGATAGAATTACTCTAGGACGATCGAGATGTATTTGCTTGGTCATATCAAGACATGCCAGGACTAGACATTAATAAAAGGTTCCATAAGCTTCCCATCGAGCTCGGATGGCAAAAGTTAAAGAGGATGAAGCCAAATATGCTCCTTAAAATTAAAGAGGAAATTAAGAAGTAGTTTGATCCAAGGTTTATCGAAGTAGCCAAGTATCCAGAATGGGTTGCCAATATAGTCAAAGTCCCAATGAAAGACGGTAAAGTACGAATGTGTGTTAATTATTGAGATATGAGTGAAGTTAGTCCCGCGAATAACTCTTGCTACCCCATATTGACACTCTAGTAAACAACCAAGAATTCTCTTTTCTCCTTCAAGATGGCGCCCGAAGACATGGAAAAAACAATTTTCATAACCATGTGGGGGATGTTTTGCTATAATGTCATGCCCTTCGAACTCAAAAATGCTAGGGCAATATATCAACGGGCCATGGTAGCCTTGTTCCATGACATGATGCATAAAGAAATTGAGGTTTACATGGACAACATGATTGCCAAGCCAATGAAAGAGGGTGAACATGTCACAGACCTTTAAAAGCTTTTTGAACAGCTATGAAAATTTCAACTCAAATTGAATCCTGCCAAATGTACCTTCAAAGTCATTTTGGGCAACCTTCTAGGCTTTATAGTCTACGAGAAAGGGATTAAAGTTAACCCAAACAAAGTTAAAGCCATTCAAGATATGCCACCACTTCAAACCCAAAAGGAAGTGAGAAGCTTTTTAGGGAGACTAAACTATATTGCTAGATTCAAATCCCAGCTCACTAACAAATGTGACCCCATCTTTTGGCACCTTCATAAACCAAATCTAAGCGAGTGGAATGAGGCATGTCAAGAAGCCTTAGATAAAGTCAAACATTATCTATTAAGCTTGCCAATGTTGGTACTGCTAGTGCCTAGTCAACCTTTAATCCTTTACTTAGCAGTCTTCAACAAGTCTATGGGTTGTGTATTATGGCAGCATGATGAGTCAAGAAAGAAGGAACAAGCAATCTACTACTTAAGCAAAAAGTTCATGGAATGCGAGTGCAACTACTCCGCAATCAAGAAGTTGTGCTGTGTTTTGGTGTGGCCAACCAAGAAACTCAGGCAGTACATGATATATCACATAACATGGTTGATTGTAAGGCTTGATCCTATCAAGTATCTATGCGAAGCCCCTACACTATCAGGAAGGTTGGCTAGATGGCAAGTCCTACTTTTTGAATACGACATTGCTTATGTCAGTTAAAAGGCCAACAAAGGTAGTATGATAGCTGATTTTTTGACAAGTTGAGTGGTAGATGATTATGAACCCTTAAGTTTCAACTTCTCAGATGAAGATCTAATGGGCATTTCTAAAGACAAAAATGCCTCTAACCAAGATTGATCCTAGGAGATGTATTTTGATGGAGCATGAAAACCTCTAGGACATGGAATTGGGGCAATATTGATCTCACCCGATGAAAGTCATTACCCATTCACAGTAAGGCTAAATTTTGACTGCACAAATAATATCACAGAATATGAAGCTTGTGTCATAGGGCTTTAAGCAGCCATTGAGAGCAATGTCAAGACATTATAGGTGTTCGATGACTCAACCCTAGTAATGTACTAATTAAAAGGGGAATGGCAAACTCGCGATGCGAAGCTGATGCAGTATGGGAAGCTGATAGCAGAGCTTAACAAAGAATTTGATGATATCAGTTTTTGACACTTACCTCAAGAAGAGAAAGAAATAGCTGATGCTTTGCCTACCTTGTTATCCATGTTTAAAGTCAACCGAGAGTCAGACATTGCTCCCATCTAGATGAGCATCTACACAACTCTGGTTTATTGTCATAGCATTGAAAATAAAAGGATGCCTTATCATGGTACTATGACATCCTTCGTTATATCAAGGATCAGCAATATCCCAAACATGTAACTAAGACTGAAAAAAGACTATCAGAAGGCTAGCTATGGGATTTGTTCTCGATGGAAAAATCTTATACAAAAGGAGTCACGATCAATTATTGCTCAGATGCATCGACACTCTTAAAGCCAAAAAGATCCTAGAAGAAGTTCATGAAGAGATTTGTGTCACACATGCTAATGGACATTGGATGGCCAAGTAAATCATGAAAGCGGGTTATTACTGGTTGACCCTCAAGAAAGACTACATCAATTATGCTCAAAAATGCCATAAGTGTTAAATCTATGCAGACAAGTTCAATGTCCCTCTAGGACCACTTCACGTCAGGACAGCCCCATGGCCCTTCTCCATGTGGGGCATGGACGTGATCGGGCCAATCACCCCTAAAGCTTCCAATTTGCATCATTTTATCTTGGTAGCGATCGACTATTTCTCCAAATTGATGGAGGCTACCTTATATGCTAATGTCACTAGATTAACTGTTTACAAGTTTGTCAAATGGAACATCATTTGTAGATATGGCCTCCCAAGCCAAATCATCACAGAAAGTGCAAGCAACTTAAACAATAAAATGATGCAAGAAGTTTACTTACAGTTCAAGATCCAGCATCATAATTCTGTCCCTTGTTGCCTAAAGATGAATAGAGTAGTCAAGGCAGCCAATAAAAACATCAAAAGAATAGTTGAGAAAATGGTCGAGACTTACAAAGACTGGCATGAGAAGCTATCCTTTGCACTTCATGCCTATTGGACCTCAACTTCTACTTCCACGGGCACTACCTCGTTCTCCCTTGTTTATGGGATGGAAGCTGTATTGCCTATCAAAGTCGAGATCCTTTCTCTCAGAGTCTTGATGGAAACCAAACTTGAAAAGGCTGAATAGGTTAAAACAAATACTACTAGCTTAACCTCGTCAAGGAAAAATGCATGAAAGCCATCTGCCATGGTTAAATGTATCAAAGCTGCATGATCCGAGCCCATGACAAAAAGATGCACCCACGATAATTTCACCCAGGCAAATTGGTATTGAAATAAGATCCTCCCAATTCACCAAGATGCACAGGGCAAGTGGACCCCTAATTAAGAAAGATCATATAACATGAAGCAAGCCTTCTCTGGAGGGGCCTTAATCTTGTCAAAAATGGATGGCAATGCCTTGCCCAACCCAATCAACTCAGATTTTGTCAAGAAATATTACATGTAGTGGTCGAAAACTTGAAAAGGCATCTTAAAAAAAAGAAAACAAAAAAAACTAAAAACAAAAGTAACAAAAAAACCAAAAACAAAGAAGAAAACAAAAAAGAGGTCTAGATGAAAATCCAAAAAGGGCATTTGGGCAACCAACCCAGCTATAATTAAAACTCGCAAGGGTGACTTAAGAAGATCAATTTTGATGGGGCATAGGCTGAGATCACTTACAGAACAAAGTGAAGCAATCCTAGGGATCTTCTGAAGATCAGCTCACACTAAGTCATATTCATTGTTCAAGAAAAATTCTAGAAAGCAGTTAAAGAACATTATGTCATGATCATTAGAGGCAACTTCTGCCCAAAAGAACATGCTATTTACCATCGAATCACTTTTTGTCAAATAGTATACCAAATTGTATCTCTTTGTTGTCATGAATAAATATTACCTTGTTTCTTTTAACCCCTGTACAATTCACATTGCACTTTTCATTTAATTGATAATGTTTGATAATCAACTGAAATATGCATCAGAACATCTTGATATTACATCAAAAGGAAAAGAAAAGCATAAGGAACTCTGCTCACGCCCTCTGATCGTCATGATCATGCACTTTTCGCATCTAAACACCTGCTTGGCATGACCATACGCTAAACCATTTCAGGCTTTCACAAGCCACATCTCAAGAAAAACCATTTTAAGCTAACCAAAAATCAAACCCATGCGTTCTATCAGAATCTTATCGAAACTAGAGACATCAACCTAATCAGTCAAACTGTCTCTAAATTGTTGGCAATGCCTTTCAATTATCAGGAAAATGATTAAGCCTTTACATCCAAATTCTTGAGAATAAATTTTTTTTCGTATCCCCAGTGGAGCTGGGACAACCTATAATCCCCAGCAAGATTAGGAAAATTCTCGTCCATAGTTACAACAAAGATGAATGGCCATCCCTATAAGAGTTTGAATGACGTACAAGAGAAACTATGGCTATCTCCTGTCTTAGACTTCATATCATGCAACCATGATAGCATTTCATATCATGCACTCACATTACCACCATACATCATCATTTCTACAATATCACTTCAAGCTAGGTTTATTGAACCTCCAAAGAATTCCTAGTAAGAACTTTAAGCTTCGTAAACCAAGTGTCATTCAGGTAAACTTCTTTTCTTCTCATTACCTCTTTATCAATAAACTACTGTTAAAGTGCCAATGTCAAGAAATTGTTGTCCAAAAACTATTGATAAAAACTTTTTTTAAGAACATTCATCAGAAGCTTTGTCAAGAATTTTCTCAAGAACTAGTGTCAAAACCCTCCCATCGAGAAATTTTGTCATGAACTTTGTTAAGAAAAACTTGTATTAGTGGTTTTATCAAAAACTTTGTCAACACCTTTTTCAAAGCCCACCAGTCAATGGCACCTCTTCAAAGCTAATAAGTCAGTGGCACCTCTTCAAAGCCTATGGGCCAACGACACCCTTTTCAAAGCCCATAAGTCAGTGCATCTTTTTCAAAGCCCATAAGTCAATGGCACCTTTTCAAAGCCCATAAGTCATTGGCACCCCTTCAAAGCCCATAAGTTAGTGGCACCTCTTTAAAGCGCATAAGTTAGTGGCATCCTTTTTAAAGCCCACAATTAGTGGCATCCTTTTCAAAGCCCATAACTCAATGGCACCTTTTTCAAAGCCCACAAGTCAGTGGCACCCTTTTTAAAGCCCATAAGTCAGTGGCACCATTTTCAAAGCCCACAAGTCAGAGGCACATCTTCAAAGCCCATAAGTCAGTGGCACCATTTTCAAAGCCCACAAGTCAGAGGCACATCTTCAAAGCCCATAAGTTAGTGGCACCTCTTTAGAGCCCATAAGTCAGTGGCACCTTCTTAAAGCCCATAAGTCAGTGGCACTTTTTCAAAGCCCATAAGTTAGTGGCACCATTTTCAAAGCCTACAAGTCAGTGGCACATTTTAAAAGCCCATAAGTTAGTGGCACCCATTTCATAACCCATAAGTCAGTGGCACCTTTTCAAAGCCCACAAGTCAGTGGCATTTTTCAAAGCCCACAAGTTAGTGGCACCCTTTTCAAAACCCACAAGTCAGTGGCACCTTTTTAAAGAGCACAAGGCAGTGGCACCCTTTTCAAAGCCCATAAGTCAATAACACCCTTTTTCAAAGCCTACAAGTCAATGTCACCCTTTTCAAAGTCGATAAGTTAGTGGCACCTCTTTAAAGCTAATAAGTCAGTGGCACCTCTTCAAAGCCCATAGGCCAGTGGCACCCTTTTCAAAGCCCATAAGTCAGTGCATCTTTTTCAAAGCCCATAAGTCAGTGGCACCTTTTTCAAAGCCCATAAGTCAATGGCACCTTTTAAAAGCCCACAAGTCATTGGCACCCCTTCAAAGCGCACAAGTAAGTGGCACATCTTCAAAGCGCATAAGTCAATGGCATCCTTTTCAAAGCCTACAATTAGAGTCAATGGCACCTTTTTCAAAGCCCACAAGCCAGTGGCACCATTTTCAAAGCCCATAAGTCAGAGGCATATGTTCAAAGCCCATAAGTCAGTGGTACCTCTTTGAAGCCCACAAGTTAGTGGTACCTCTTTGAAGCCCACAAGTCAGTGACACATTTTCAAAGCGCACAAGTCAGTTGCACCCTTTTCAAAGCCCACAAGCCAGTGGCACCATTTTAAAAGCCCACAAGTCAGTGGGACCCTTTTCAAAACCCACAAGTCAGTGGCACTTTTTCAAAGAGCACAAGTTAGTGGCACCCTTTTCAAAGCCCACAAGTTAGTGGCACCTTCTTCAAATGCTTACAAGTTAGTGGCACCCTTTTCAAAGCCCACAAGTTAGTGGCACATTTTCAAAGCCCACACAAGCTGGTGGCACCTAGTTTGAGTCAAAGCCCACATAAGCTAGCGACACTCGAATTGAAGCCCACACGAGCTGGTGGCACCCAAGTTTAAGTTCAAGATTGCACAAGCTGGCGGTACTCATATAAAAAATCCACGTTACTCTGCACCTGCTTAGGGGGTCAAACCTTAGAAAACCTAACACCTTAGTAGGGAGGGCAAACGCTACAAAATTCACTAAAACTTCTATCAAGATCACTGCCAATACACGATACTTATCACAGCGAAGTATTAATTATAATTAATTTCTTTACAGGTTTTCTCGGGAGCGTCATTCCACCTTGGACAAAATAGTGTCTATTTGTCTTTGTCCTATTCCTAATTCTCAGCAACGGTCAAAGAGAGGTAGCTGTAGACACCTTATTTTGTTCGGGCTAATTTTTGTAGCAACCTAAGGCATGATATGAGAGGGGGCGATGCCGCCTGACGAAAAATTATTTTTGAGGAGGTCAAGAAGGCCTATGGATCATATCAAAGATAAATGCAAAGATGTGGCATCAAAGGATGTAGTTCAAGGTGTCCGCGGATAAAAGATATGAGAAAATTTATAATATTGCTGGAATGTATTGATACATGGTTCTCATTTATTGATACAATGCTCCAAAGATCCAAAAATTTAAGATGTCCCTATTTATATCGATACAACATGTAAATGTATCGATATTGGAGCTCATGTATCGATACTAGGCCATGCCAAGAGCAAAATGTGCATTCTATAAAGAAATGTATGGATACATAACAATATGTATCAAAACAATAAACTATTGAATCAATATAATGGTTCATAGTATCGATACAATGTTCATTGTATCAATACACTCAAGGTTTTTGGACCAAATGTATTGATACATTCTGCAATGTATCGATACATGCAGGCTATTTTTCATGGTCCGAGAATTTTTGACTCATCCATCCAAAACTTAATTTTAACTCGTTTCTTTGCATCAGAAAAGATCAAAACCCATATTAGATTATGAATTTGGACTTTTGAATTAATCAAAACATTTTTTAAGTCTAAATTAGATTAAAAAGGTTAATGTCACATGATCACCATACTCTTTCCTAGTTTGTTGACCAGGATCACTATCAGCCACCCTATTTGCTGAATAATCATTTCAACATTTAAACCAGCCACCCTATATCCATCACATGGGCAGCATGTTGCTCCCTACAATCACTCTATAGCCATCAAGCTAACATCACTGTCCCTCTTGAGAAATAACCAAAAACACCTCAATTTGGCTCCAAAATGTTGATATAAATAGACCACTTATATCTTAGCTGAGATTTTAAGGGATTCTAATTCATTTTCAGCTTCCAAAATGTAGACACCTTATTTTTTCTGGGCTAATTTTTTTAGCAACCGGGCTAATTTTCCATAATCCAAGCATTTTTTACTCATCCACCATTAATCAAAATTCGATTTTAACTCATTTCTTTTGCATAAAAAATGATCAAAACTGATATCAAATTACAAATTTGGACTTTTGAATTAATCAAAACATCTTTTTAAAGTTTAAATTAGATTAAAAAGGTTAATGTCACATGATTACCTTACTCTTCCCTAGTTTGTTGACATGATCACCATCAGCCACCCTATTTGCTAGAAAACCATTTTAGCATTTAAACCAGCCACCCTATGTCCATCACATTGGCAGCAAGTTGCTCCCTACAACCACTCTATAGCCACTAAGCTGACACCACTTTGTCCCCTTTGAGAAATAACCAAAAACACCTCTAAATTGGCTCCAAAATGTTGGTATAAATAGACCACTTATATCTCAACTAAAAAAGGTTAGATTCTAGCTTATTTTCAAGTTCCAAAACACATTCCTACACCAAGAAAACCAAATCCCATAGCTCTTCATTCAGCACCAAAAACTAACTCCAAACACTCACTCTCAACCTCTACACATTTTAAAAATCACCCTCATCCATACCAAAACCAAAACCTTATTGTTTTTCTCTTTTTCGTGCTTATTAACAACAAGGAAAAGAGGGAAATTCAAGCCATCTCTGCTACTCCAACTATTTGGCCAAAAATTAAAGTTTGTTGGTATAACTTCTTATTTTATCACTTGCATTTTTTGTTTTCCAGCATCTTTATCATTTTAATGAGCTCTCCATGTTTCCATCACCCTTTTAGGATTATAATGCATTTTATGGCTTCTGGTTGTGGTAGTTTAAGATTTGGATGCCTTAATGCCCCTTTGAAGTGCAAAATGCCTCATTTCATCCTCATTAATTTGATATCTCTTGCTAATGCATTTTATGCCATATCCATGCATCTTGTTATCCTTAATCCATGTATGAATCATTATCCTAACACATTTCAAGCA
>JBBYHK010409546.1:0-21158 GCA_038382065.1 Adansonia grandidieri
ACTCATTACCCTACGATTTTCAAAGCTCTCGTGCGTGGAACCACGCACCACCAGAGATCCTCCCCCCCCCCCCCACCCCTCAATACTTTTTAAGTCTTATTTAACATTATTGTTAGTATTATTATAGACATAATTTTGTAGTTTTAAAATTATTTTTATAGTAAATATAATGTTAAATTGATAAAAAGTTTTAGCTTTTGTATTTAAAATTATAGTTTAGCAACTTAAATTAAAAAGTTAAGAAAATAAAATTTTTGTTGTTTAAAAACGAAATTTTTGATGAAATGATCTTATTATTCTTATATGTTTAAACTTTTATTATTTTAAATATATTTTTTTAAAACATTTCAATTCCTCAAAACATATTTTTACAGTAATGTCAAATACTTAAAAGATTTTAAATTATATTTTTTACAGTACTTTTTAAATGTATTTTTTAAATAAATTTTTTTTAACCCAATGCTAAACTAAACCTTAATCTTTTGTTAGTGTTGTTATTTTTCCTTTTTTTTTTTTTCAGTTTTTTCTAAGCTTGAGTATGCTCGTCTAAAGATATGCATTAATAGATAATTCATATATTTAATTATTATATATTTATATATTTTTTTATATATTTAAATTCTCACATCATGTTTGCCCTCGGAAGTCCCCTCCCAAAGGTGATGCGTTACAATGAGGCCTACCACCTGGCCCTTCTAACTTTTTAGTTGTTTCTGCGTTTAAATAATGGGTTATATCAGCTGTTTAAATGAGTGATATATGCTGATAGCCTTATTCGGGCCTAGTTCTTCTTACCCAGCCCAAAATCTAGCCCATTTTTACTTAACAGGTACAAGCTTCCCCCCCCCCCCCGCCCCAGTCTCTCCGACGGAAATCGTCTGCGGATGCTGCTTAACTCGTTCGCTTTAATACTATTATCAAGTTTTGTTTTGAGAACAATGAAATTAATGAATATGGGAAAGCAAATCAGTGGTAAATAGAAGTAGGGAGAGCGGAAGAATACCCGTTTGCTGTAGTTGAGTGAGCAACGAGTAATGATATGTAAATATGGAGCCAACAAAATTTATATTCTGCAAGTCAGTCCACAGTAATGGAACACATTATTAATTCTTTGATACTTTGCGAGCTCTGGCAGGACAATACTTCAAACCTAGAAAGAAGCCGACACTTAATTCGATTCATCAGGGTTCCTCGTAGTTGTTGTTTTGTTTGTTGTCTTCTCTTCTTCTCTTCAACCAAGGGAAATGATAAGCAGAACACTTTCTCTTGACGTTTCTGTGGATAAAATCTTGGACGAAATACTCCAGCATGACAAGTTCAACGACATGTTTGAGTTTGAGAACATTATCTACGAGCCAATTCGTAAAGAGTCAAAACTTAGTGGAAAGCTTTCAGTTCTTTGGCACTATGATGACAGGATTTTGCATCTACTCCACTGGGACCAATTGGAACGCGGATTTGCGCCACAGAGACATCAACTAGATCAGTTTCCTCTAAATTTGAAAGGGGAAAATCTCACGTCTGTTATTTTGAGATTGACTTGGCTTGGAATGCTCGCATTTACTACGTGTGGTAGGAGCCTAATCGAAGACTAGATGGAGGCCAAGGAAGACAAGAGCAGGACCTTGCAAGACTGATAACCAGGACGGTGCGAGATCGACTGATTGGCTACAGTAAGATTGTTACTGATACAAACACTAAGATTGTATATGATACTTGGTTAAACAGGTGTAAATAATTTTTTTTTTGTTGTTCTGCAGAAGCACAGCTTAGGTGTAAAATGTAGCAGAATTCTGCTTCTTTTGGATAAATAAAAAATTTTACTTATCCCAAAAAAAAAAAAATTATCATTTTCAGACTTAACACTGTGTTTAATATTGTTACATTACGAATCTATTAGTTCCAACACCTTGATTCTCTTGTTCTGTTTCTACTACTATCTTGCGTGCTTGGAATGAATTGTTCCATTGAATTGAGTTTGATCTGGTTCGAATTTTGTTTGGATGGTATACTATTACTAATTCTAGGCTTCAAATTAACTATGAATAATGAATATTAAGTAGAGTGAATGGTCTGAACACTGATGGCTGCAACTCGAGTTCTTTTCGGCGGTGGAACTGTCTAGATAGTGGCTCAATACTCTCCTGCGATGACGAGTCCGATCCAGAGCTTTTGGCTTTAAAAACAAATTTGTCTAAGTGAAGCTATGTAGCATATATATAGCTCAAAGAAGATGAGATATCTGCAAGTTTCAACACTGATCATATATATATATATATATATATAGATATTTGGTTTTGTATTTTTTTTTAATAAAAAAATGGGGGCAAGAATAGACACTATGCCAAGAACCGGCCGGTTCGATGCCGAAGACAACCCTGCAAGCCTGCATAATACTTATTTCAACCAGCCGGGCCAATAAACCTAACTAAAAAACTATTTGACTTGCTAAGATTGCCCCCATAAAGCTGAAGGGAGACGCGGCTGCTATGATGGGAGAACACCTGTTTGTTAATTCAAGAGAACTGCCCATTTTTTTGGCGGCTAATGCGTCAGGCAGTTAAGAGGTTCAACAGCTTTAAGGTCCTTCTGCCCTTGAATGTCTTTAACTTCTTCAAGGGTCAGGTCAGATTATATATTGAAATGACAGCAAAGAGGTCCCCCGGCAATTTCAACAGAGAGTTTTCCGCTAAACTCGCATGCAAATACACAATTATAGCAGTTCTTTTAAAATCATGAAACCAAAACATAAAGACATAATCAGAAGCGTAAGAGGATGTTTGCTGCTACATTTGTACAATAAGCATCATGATATTGACATTTGATAATGCTTTATTTTCAAAATAATGCTTGGTTTGCGACTTGTATTTATCTTTGGTGGTTGGAAACTTGGAATGAGAAATTTAAATAAAGCTTCTACATTGGAGTAATATTGTTTGCGTTGGGCAAAAATGTCATTTATTATACTAAAATTGTTTCCTCATTGTTGGCCAAGTAATAATAATAATAATAATAATAACAATGGAATATTCGATCAACTTCTTCCTATTACGAAACTGACACTAGTATATCAAATTAAAGATGGAGACCTGTTAGTAATTATGGTTTCTTTAAAAGGAAAATCTATGGCTCGAAGATTTTATTTATGGTCATGAAAAGGGCTTATTATTATTATTTTTTCAAAATAATGAATCTGTGGAAAGTAAATGATTTGGAAAGATTGTAGGTGGACTGAGTTATTTAAACTTACCTACAAGAATTAATTTGAGGAAATCCTAAGGAGTTAACATTAAAGAGAGAGAGGAATTTTTAATGTTAGGTGAAGCCATTTGCATCAAGTTAGTTAGCCTTCCTTACTAAAAATTAGAGAACAACAAATATAAATTAAATTAAAGAATTTTAGCCAATAGTTCGAATGGAATTTCAATCAATCTTAAAAAAAGGTATGGCCATGCAATTTCTTTTGAGTTTTAACCAAATTTGAAATAATTCTCAAAATATATTCTCAATTTTTACAGTAAATAAATATTAAATGGTAGAAAATAATGAAAGTTAAATATAATATATCCAATTCTAAAACTTTATGTTTGGTTTAAGAAAAAAATATGGCATGCAAATGCAACCATTAATTCATATGCATTTATAACTCCTCTCATTATCTTGTCAATAGGAAAACGAAAAAAATAATGGTGAAATATACCAATTCATATTATACATACATCTATGTATACTGTATCCTTGACTTCTGTGATGTGATAATAAATTCCAAAAAAACAATGAGAATAATTTTTTTTTTATATATTTTAATTTTAGCAATACAAAATCTTAGTCTTTATCTCATTTTTCTAATGCTTAGTTAGAATTAGAAACAAAGCATCGAACATTGCCTAATCTAATTCTATGTTAAATTACTAATTACCCTCCCAGGCTATATCTTTCCGATCTCCAATCCTCAATCGAACTCAACAACCATCCCCGGTTGGCGGCGTGTGAAAACAGGGATTTACAAAATATAGAATATAAGAAAAAAAAATGAGAAGGGTAAAATATATAGTAAGAAGTGGGGAAGTAAAAAAGATCGTAGATTTCTCACGCATTAAAATTCACAGGAACAAGCCAGCCACGACTAGTTCGATGCTTCCAACTCCTAGAAAACCTACCTTTTGACCACAGTTTGTTACCCACTCCTTTTTATTTTTCTTTTGTTATCACTTTCTTTTTTATTGGTCTTTCTTTATTTCTCTTTCTATATTTGTTTCCAAAAGAAAGTTACAATTTTTATTTTCGTTGCTTCTGCTGCTAACTGCGTATATCGACATGATTACCCAATAAAAAAAACCCTAATTTGGTCTCTCTCTCTCTCTCTCTCTCTCTCTCTCTCTCTCTCTCTCTATCTATCTGCACACTCGTTTGAGTTCACAGGTACAACTTTCCGCTGATCGAACCCTAATTCTCCATTCCCCATTGCGGTCTTCTTATAATGTTATGTTTTTTTGTTTCTCTCTAATTTTTTTTTTTTTGGATTTTTTGATAGAGGGAAATAGTAGGAGGAATCAAGGGTGGGATATATGTCCTTCAATCAATCAAGGTCCGATAAAAGCGAGCAACAATACCGAAAATCCGGGCGATCCGCCAGCTATAATCAGCAGCGGACCTCTTCAGGCGCTTACGGTAAGGGCGCTGGCGGCGGGCCCGCCCCTTCACCGTCTCTTTCTTCCTCTTCTTTATCTTCCAATCGAAGGTAACCCAACTCTTCATCATGCTTTGGGCTTTAGGGTTTGCTTTCTTCATTTTCTTTTCTTTTTTGATTGCCAGTTTATATAGGGTTTTCTTTCTTCTTTTTCTTTTCTTTTTGATTTCCAGTTTATATGGGGTTTTCTATGCAATTTTATGGATTGATGATTCTGTTTTGGTTGGGTATCCTCAATGATAGTTTAAAGAAGTCTAACAACGCACAAGGAGGACAATCTCTGGTAAATTTACCGGCTACGAATTCCTCTGAGTCTAGTAATGCTTCTGCCGCCCGTAACATACAAAATGGTGCACATGCACAACCCCAGTTTCATGGTATATTCAAAATTCTGAAGCTTGTTTCGCTTTATAGATTTATAATTGAAGAAAATACGATTATCTTGATGTTATTTGCATCCGTGTTCATTCTTCTGATAGGAGCATCTGATGCACCAGTTGGAAGCAGTGCTGCCAAGCCGGCTGATTTGCCTGCCACTCAGAGAAGCACTCGAGCTGTTCCGAAGGTTCCAACTTCTCAACCTGCCACCATGAATTCTGAAAGTAGTTTCCCCACAACTCCAGCAAAGGGTATGTTTCTATTGTGCTTGATGGTGTACCAAGCTTATAGAGTTATTGGATCAAAGTTACATTAGTTATGGAAAATTGTGGTAATATTTTTGGCTGTTTGTTTTCGTGAGAGCATTTCTAGCTCTAAGCCGACGCAACTAATTATATGCTTTTTATTGTTTCGGATGGATTAGCTCCAGGAGATGCATCAAAAGCATTCCCTTTACAGTTTGGGTCCATAAGTCCTGGTTGTATGAATGGAATGCAGGTATCTTATTATTTTCATGTTGGTGTCTCATCCTTTTCCCATTCAAAGCCTTGTTTTTAACAGCTGATATCATGTCCTCATTTGTATCAGATTCCAGCTCGAACTAGTTCAGCTCCCCCAAATTTGGATGAGCAGAAACGTGATCAGGTTTGTCTCTTATCAATATCATAAACTGTAAATTGTGTTATACGTTTTTGCACCTTATCCTTTTCTTGTTCTTTTTTCTTTCGCTTAAGAAAAGTTAAATGATAAAGAGAGTAGTGGATCATTAAATCTAGTGATTAACCCTCTTTACGTAGCTTAATTTTCAAGAACCATGAAATGTTACTCTACATGCAACTAAAATTTTGCTTCCTTCTGCTCACCATGGTTACATTTATGAACATTGAGAGACGGAACATCGTGTAGAATCTTAAGCAAAGTCTGAATATGACTTGTTGGGTCCAACATAATCGCTGCTCTCTCATATTCATAATCTCAATGCTTTTTAACTGATATAGTTTTGGAATTTTAGGAATTTACTTATATTTAGATGACATTTATACCTGCAGGCACGCCGTGATTCTTCTTTTACATCTGTGCCAAATTTGCCAACTCCCATTCCCAAAGAGCAGCTACCAAGAAAGGATTCTGTTGCAACTGACCAATCTAATTCTGGGGAGGCTTATCCAGTGTCCAAGGTCAAAAAAGATGCACAAGCCTCTGTGGCACACCCTGTGAACCAGATACAGAAGCCATCTCTGCTTAATATGCCCATGACCTCTATGCAGATGCCGTTTCATCACCAGCCCCAGGTTTCCATGCACTTTGGGGGGCCTAATCCACAGATTCAGTCTCAGAGTGTTACTGCTACTTCAATTCAGATGCCAATGCATATTCCATTACCTATGGTAAATGCACCTCAGGTGCAGCAGCAAGTCTTTGTTCCAGGTCTTCAGGCTCATCCTTTGCCACCTCAAGGAATGATGCATCAGGGTCAGGGCTTGAGTTTCGTGCCACCCATAGGTGGCCAGCTTGCATCACAATTGGGAAACTTGGGAATGGGCATTTCTGGCATTGCCCCTCAGTATTCTCAACAGCAGGGTGGGAAGTTTGGTGTTCCTCGTAAAAGCACTCCTGTCAAGATTACTCACCCTGACACTCATGAAGAATTAAGGCTTGACAAACGAACTGATATATATGCAGATGGTGGATCATCAGGTCCAAGGTCTCATCCTAACATGTCTTCTCAATCCCAGCCAATTCCTTCTTTTGCACCTTCTCCCTCAATCAACTATTATTCCAGTTCTTATAGTAGCAATTCCATGTTTTATCCGCCACAAAGTTCTGTGCCATTGGCTAGTAGCCAGATAGCACCCAATGCCCAGGGGCCGGGATTTAACTATCCTGTTAGTCAGGGTCATCAAAACATTTCTTTCATGAATTCAGCAGCTGGCCATGGTTCACTTCCAGTTAATAAATCCATAAATCTTGCACATGGGACTTCAGAATCACCAAATGTGGAGCCTGCACGTGATGCACAAAATGTTATATCCTCTGCTTCCTGGGGGTCAACACAGGTAACAGTCAAGTCAGTTACTGTTTCTGTTGGAGAAAAGGTTGCTGATTCCTCTTTTTCAAGTAACTTGCCTGCTATTGAAAAGGTTGGATCGCTAAAACCTTCGGAGCCAGCTATTGAGGTTAGCTCATCACAGGCGGAAAGGGACTTGGATTCTTGTCAGAAGAGCTCTGTACAGCAGCCCAAACCTGGAAGTGAGTCTTTAACATCCAAGTCATTGCAAGCTGCAAGTAAACATTCTGGCGGAGTTCGAGCAACTAACTTGGATGAGAGCCTGCCATCTGATTTCATATCTTCTGCACCAGCTGCTACATCTGAGGCGTCTATTCCAGTTGTTGCCAGTAATGAAGGCAGAAGGAGGGAAGATTTGAGTAGATCAAACTCTGTAAAAGATTATCAGAAGAAACCGGGCAAGAAAGGACATATTCAGCCACCAATTCAGGTATTTTCTTTATTTTTTTCTTCTGTTGTTTCTGGTGCTCTTGTTATGTTATGTTTGTGTGTAATTGTCTGTCCTTTAACACATTTGTGGACAGTCTACGTCTACATCCAACTTGGCTTCCAACACTGCTGAACATACTATTTCCTCAGACAGTGCGGTTTCTGAAACTTTAGAGGCTAAAACCGCATCAGCAGCTGCTGATGTTTTGTCTGCTGATGTTTTGTCACAATCTATGAGGGAATTGCCAACAATTAGTGATGCTTCACCTTCTTCCTTAGAACAGAAGACAGAGAGCAAGAGAGAAGGCTTAAAATCTGTTTCATCTGATGTCACTGGTTCCGGCAGTAATGTTGATAGCTTTGACATAGTTCAGCATGGTAAGACGCATGGTTCTTCCAAGCTGGATGAGCAACCAAAACCTGAAATCGGTGGAATTAAGGATGAAGCAGAAAAATGTTTACTTGAAGAGCACTTAAAGGACAATGCTAGTCTTGAAATTCCTTCTCAACTGGTTCCCCTGAATTCTATGGATCTTAAATCTGATCAAGAATCTGCCTTGAAGGCAACAGCTATCAGCAATGATGTTCCAGCTCCAGGAACTGTACAGAGGGTGCTTAATGAAGATGTCAGGGGTAACATAGAAAATGAGAGAGTTACTGATAGTAAGGATGTCTCTACCTCTAGAGCTAGTGACTCTGCATATGTGGAAGGTTCTCTCATTGGTATGACCTTAGGTTCTGGTGCTTCTTCAAGTGCCACTGATAGCAATGAGATTGCTGTTACTAAATCTGGTCTGTCAGACCAGCAGTGTGCTCCTGTCCCAACTCCAGATCTCGCAGAATCAACCTCAAATTATGAGGGGGAAGGTGTTACGGTACCTGTTTCTAAGGATAAGCCAGCAACAGAACTCAGTAGGACAAAGAGTATGATAACTAAGGGGAAGAAAAAAAGAAAAGAAATTCTTCAGAAAGCTGATGCTGCTGGGGCAACTTCTGATCTCTATATGGCATACAAAGGTCCTGAGGAAAAGAAAGAGACAGTTGTATCTTCAGCAAATGCAGAAAGCAATTCCTCTGATGTAAATTTGAAGAAGGCCTCTCATGAGGCCGCTAGCGTCGATGCCTTAGAAAGTGATAAAATTGCACAGAATAAATCTGAACCGGATGATTGGGAAGATGCTGCTGACATCTCTACGCCAAAATTAGAAACTTCAGATAATGGCGAAAAGGCCCATGGAGGGTTAGCAATTCATCAGAAAGATGGATGTGGGAATATAGCAAAGAAGTATTCCAGAGATTTCCTCCTCAAGTTTGCAGAACAGTGTGCTGATCTTCCTAAGGGACTTGAGATTGCTCCCGATATTGCAGAGGCTTTGATGGTTGCCAATGTCAATGCATCTCACTTTGTTGATCGTGATTCATACCTTAGTCCTGGAAGAATAATAGATAGGCAATCTAGTGGATCTCGATTAGATCGCCGTGCTGGTGGAATGGTTGATGACGAAAGATGGATTAGACTACCTGGTTCTTTTGGCGCTGGAAGGGATTTGCATCTTGATCTTGCTTATGGTGCTGCAGCAGGTTTTCGGTCTGGCCAAGGAGGTAATTTTGGTGTTCTAAGGCACCCGCGTGCACCAACACCTCTGCCATATGTTGGAGGGATCCTCACTGGACCAATGCAACCTATGGGTCCACAGGGAGGGATGCCGCGCTATAGTCCTGATGCTGACAGGTGGCAGCGTGTTGCTAACTATCAACAAAAGGGATTGATTCCTTCTCCACAAACTCCATTACAGATTATGCACAAAGCTGAAAGGAAGTATGAAGTGGGTAAAGTGGGTGATGAGGAAGAAGCCAAGCAAAGGAAACTAAAAGCCATTTTGAACAAGCTAACCCCCCAAAACTTTGAGAAACTCTTTGAGCAAGTAAAAGCAGTAAACATTGACAATGCTGTTACACTCACTGGTGTCATCTCACAGATCTTTGACAAAGCTTTGATGGAGCCTACTTTTTGTGAAATGTATGCAAACTTCTGTTATCATCTCGCAGGAGAACTGCCTGATTTTAGTGAAGACAATGAAAAGATAACTTTCAAGAGATTGCTGCTGAACAAGTGCCAGGAGGAATTTGAGAGAGGGGAGAGAGAGCAAGAAGAAGCAAATAAAGTTGAGGAAGAGGGTGACGCTAAGCAGTCTGAGGAGGAAAGAGAGGAGAAGAGAGTTAAGGCACGAAGACGAATGTTAGGTAACATTAGACTTATTGGGGAGTTGTACAAGAAGAAAATGTTAACTGAGAGAATAATGCATGAATGTATCAAGAAATTACTTGGTGAGTATGAGAATCCTGATGAGGAAGATGTTGAGGCTTTGTGCAAATTAATGAGCACAATTGGAGATATGATTGATCATCCGAAAGCAAAGGTGCATATGGATGCTTATTTTGAGAGGATGGCAAAGTTGTCGAACAATATGAAACTATCCTCAAGGGTCAGGTTCATGTTGAAGGATGCTATTGATCTAAGAAAGAATAACTGGCAGCAGAGGAGGAAAGTTGAAGGGCCTAAAAAGATTGATGAAGTGCACAGAGATGCTGCTCAAGAGCGACAAGCACAAGCCAATAGGCTTGCCCGTGGTCCTGGTGCCAATCCTGTTACAAGAAGGGCAACCATGGATTTTGGTCCTCGAGGGTCTATGCTATCTTCCCCAGGTGCTCAGATGGGTAGTTTTCGGGGGCTGCCCTCCCAACTCCGTGGTTCTGGGCCTCAGGATGCTCGCATGGATGACAGACAGTCTTTTGAGGCTAGGACTTTTTCAGTTCCCCTACCTCAAAGACCAATTGGTGATGATTCTATTACTTTGGGCCCCCAGGGCGGCCTTGCTAGAGGAATGTCTTTTAGAGGACCACCTGTAACGTCCGGTGTTCCCCTGCCTGATATTTCTCCAACTTCAGGAGATTCAAGAAGAGTGGC
This sequence comes from Adansonia grandidieri, assembly GCA_038382065.1. NCBI lineage: Eukaryota > Viridiplantae > Streptophyta > Magnoliopsida > Malvales > Malvaceae > Adansonia > Adansonia grandidieri. Next base: position 10,534 of record JBBYHK010409546.1, read on the forward strand.
TGCTGGTTTGAATGGTTTTAGTTCTCTATCAGAGCGAACTACTCATAGTTCTAGAGAGGATCTCATGCCAAGATATGGAGCAGATAGATTTGCAGCAACAACAGCTTATGACCAGTTGAGTTCCCAGGGACGTGGCATGAATTTTAGTAATAGAGACTTGATGACCCCAGATCGTAGTTTTGATAGACCCTTTCCAGCTTCACCACCTGCACGAGGCCAATCATCTGGCTTTGCTCAAAATCTCCCTCCAGAAAAGGGCTGGCCTGAGGAACGCCTGCGGGATATGTCCATGGCAGCAATTAAAGAATTTTACAGGTATCCTTTAGGCTCAAGTGTGATTTTAGAGTCCCTTGTACTAGCCATCCTGTTTCCCATAACATTATGCATACACATGCACAAACACGTATACGTTACATGAGAACATGTATGTGCACTCATCTTTTAGTCTTCAACATAACATTGAAATGTAAAACTGTTCTGGAAAAAGGATTTTGAGTGATGGTTGGGTCAAGGATTTAAAATATCAAATTTGCAGGGTTGGTAGTCTTATATTCTGATTACAATGGACATGCCCAAGTTCTTTGCTGTCATTTAATCAGATTTAGAAGCAAAAATGCTTGCTTGAGAATTTTAGTTATTTTTTCCTAGAGCTTAGAAGGTTCTTTACCTCCAAGTATGGTTAAAATATATCTTCAAGATTCTGATATTGACACTGATGGGTGGATTTAATGTAAGTAGTGACCGTTGATGGTAAACTTAAGAGTGATAGTGCATATTTGTACTGCCGTCTGTTGATGTTATTACCTGATTGCTTTTATCAAGTACTTAGCATTTATGTCTTTTAATTCTTACAGTGCCAGAGATGAGAAAGAAGTTGCTTTGTGCATCAAAGATTTGAATTCTACAAGCTTTTATCCTACAATGATTTCTCTTTGGGTAACGGACTCTTTTGAGAGAAAAGCCGTGGAGCAAGACCTTTTGGCGAAGCTACTAGTCAATCTCACAAGGTCTCGTGATGGTGTGTTGAGCCAAGTTCAACTTGTTAAAGGGTATGAGAATCGTATAATAACAATATCTATTGATTGATTATAACACTTGTGGAAGTTATTATATTTATATGTTTTTTTTTTTAATATTTTTAATTAAGGTTTGAATCTGTTCTGGGTACATTGGAGGATGCTGTGAATGATGCTCCAAGAGCTGCAGAATTTCTTGGTCGTTTATTTGGTAAAATCATTGTGGAAAATGTGATATCTCTGAGTGAGATTGGGCGTTTAATATATGATGGTGGGGAGGAGCCAAGGCGTCTTCTGGAAATTGGGCTCGCCGGGGATGTTCTTGGAAGCACCTTGGGGGTAATTAAATCAGAGAAAGGAGAAAATGCGTTAAATGAAATGCGAGACAGCTCCAAGTTGCGGTGGGAGGATTTTCGGCCCCCAGGTCCTAAAAGATCAAGGATATTGGAAAATTTTATTTAGAGGATAGTGAGAGGTGCTCCTTGTATTTTGTTAGAAGAAATTCATGTCTTAGTGCTCTAGTCTAGTCTAGGGTACTTTGTTAATACTCTTTAACATTTTTCCCCGGGGAGGGGGCGGGGTTGCGGTGGGTGGGGATTTTCTTCTTGGCCATGTGTTAATATTTATTTCTTGGGAATATTCACTGCAGTCAAATTGAGCATCCAAAGCTGGTATTCTCTGCAATAGCAGCAACAAACAACTTGATCTTTGCATCTTCTGTTGCTCTGGTTCTGGAGATTTTCAAGATTTACTATGTGAGTTTTTCCTAATGCGTATTCATCATCAAACTCATAAATTTGTTATTACGTCTGAACGTTTCGTATTGACGGGACAGAATGCGTAAGCAGGAAGGAATTGCAAAAGAAGACGAACATAATCTTCTTCTGCTAGTCTTTTAAAGTTTATATAATTATCTAGCCTCTTGTCAAGGATCATATTTTGTCCAATCAATCTTTTTGGAGAGACAATGGTCTGTTGATTTTTATTACTGCACTCTTAATCTTGGTAAAAAAAAAAAAAAACTATTGCCTATTTATAGATTCATTTTTATAAGGTTAAAGTGGTCATTATATTCTCCTCGAAGGGAAGACTTTATCGAACTAGGCAGTAACTTTAAAGTAGTGTTCGAACCAAGGACCCAGACAAAGGGTTATTACTTCGATAGGTACAGTTCTCACTTCTCACACACACATTCAGCATCATCCTTGATGCAAAACACTTGACTTGAAGCCTTTTTTTAAAGCTGTAAATTTTTATTGAAGCACATTTTTTTCAGCCACAGAATGGATGATAAATTCTAGTGCAAGGAAAGGAAGTATATAATATATATATATATATATATATAGCTATAATTTCCGACCAAACCAGAAAGTTAATGTTTTGGGTCAGACAGAACGACCATTCCTAGTTCCATAACAACAGTCAACAGCATTGAAATTTGAAGGCTCGTTGGAAGGAAAAAACTGGGCCAAAAGTGGCTTAGGAGGGCATTACTCTTCTAACCTAACTGGCTGGCTACTTGGATTTTTGATTGGAATAGGAAGGAATGGATTGAGTCACTCTCCGTTTAGAGAGGCAGAGGTACTTCTTGATACTGATTGACTCTCCTTATCCTGCATTACCAATAATACTTCCGCACACCTAGGACTAGGAGAAGGAAGCTGCCACGAAATATATGAAATGTCTTGGTTCTTTTTTTTTTTTTTTTTTTTTTCCAAGGATTTCACACAAATTGCCTTTAGACTCACAAGCTTGCTCACTATTTGACATGCTATCTGGAGAAAAAAAAATGCATAACGAGATAATTTCAGTATTTATAATTGAATGAATTTAGAAAAATCATTATTTTATACTTATTAAAATTTAATTAATCCTAATTAATTTACTCTATAATTAGTCCCTAAAGTCATTAGTTGCTAATGCTTTCCAGACTTCATTTGTTATGAGGGTTCATGTATGTGGGCCATATTGGTTAAAAACCTTAATGGGATTACAAATGAAGTTGAGAGTTGGGTTGGGTTTCAGGGCTAAATAATTTCAAGGGTATTCAGTACTATCATCAACAAACGGACGGTTTATCCTCTCCGTGTAATTGGTCTGGCCGCGCATCGCAGCTTCGCAAGTGGGATTTAGGGTTTTTACTCCAAAGCCTTCCAGAATGGTACGCTCTCTTCCACTGAATTTGCTAATCATATCTGCTTAAATTTACCTCAAAACCACCATTTTTAATATCAATTAAGTAATGACTGTTGATTATGTTTATTCTCTCATGTTTGTAACTCCTAGCAATAGATATTGTTTTTCACTAATTGATGTTGCCTTAGTCATAAGAGATGCTATTAAATATTGGAAAGGGGGTTAAAGTCTTACAATTTTAAGATTTAATTTCTGGGTATGGGTTGAACTCAATTTTTTTTTTAAAATTTCGCCGAAATTGTACTCCTTTAGCAGTTGATATTATTGTTTGTCTTGTAGAATTTTTTTTCCTTTCATATGTTCAAGTTTGTAGTTTGAACCAAGTTGGTAGCTGATGTTAGTTCTTCACTTCCTAAATTTTATGCAGACAAAGAGAACGAAGAAGGCCGGTATTGTTGGGAAGTATGGTATGTGAACCGTTTAGATTTATAAAGTTATATTGTTTTCAATTTGGTATGTTACGTGAGAAATAAACCATATGTGAACTATTCTGTTGCATCCTTAAAATGCCATAGGCTTTCTAGAGCGAGGGATATTATATTGTTATTAGCGGTCTAGTATCTTATTTGCTTTGATTCCAAATTTTACTTGCCTGGTGTGGCCAAAAACTGGATAGTTGGATGTTGCGTTAATAACTCAATGTGGATCTCGGGCTCCACAGCCTGTCTTGACTCTCCTTTTAGTACCTTGGAATGCTTGCGCCTGTGCTTTTGTGTATTTAGAATGTTGATGACAGCTGGTGAATTTCAGGTACCCGTTATGGTGCTAGTCTGCGTAAGCAGATTAAAAAGATGGAGGTCAGTCAGCACAGCAAGTACTTTTGTGAGTTCTGTGGAAAGGTGGTTTTCCTCGCTTGTTAGCATTATCTTTTCCTGCTTGTTTTGAGAGTTGAGATGATTCGATTTGCTTGATAGCTGCTTATTTAATCTAAAGTGAATGAATACAGTATGCAGTGAAGAGGAAAGCTGTGGGCATTTGGGGATGCAAAGACTGTGGCAAAGTGAAAGCAGGAGGTGCTTACACTTTGAAGTAAGATGCTGACGGCCATCGCATGTGATTTTATTTGCTCTGCTTGCCATTTCTCCATCTAATTACTCCTCTTTTTTTTTTTTTTTTTACTGTGGCAGTACTGCGAGTGCTGTGACTGTGAGGAGCACCATCCGGAGGCTTAGGGAGCAGACTGAGAGCTAATTTGATTGATTAAAGTCTCTCGTGTTTTTTCCCTTTTGATATATGGAACTGACCGTGCTGCCTCATGCAAATGATTTTAATTGGCTTTCTGTTTTGGGATGTTTTGATCACTTGAATCAATTGAAGCAGTTTTGGTGTTTAGAGTGGTTACACTGCATTCTTTGGTAGCGGCTGTCCCTGGCCTCGCTTGATTTATAAAGGTTTAAGTTACGAAGGTTGCTTGACTTTCCAAATTTGATTGCATTGAGGAAGACTGAGATCTCATACGATGGTTGAAGCATGGTTCCTTTCTTGAATCATGATTTATTGAGGAAATGAGAAATGCCTTAATCATATCAATCACCAAAAATTGGTTTTGATAACTGATTACAAACCGACAACATGAATTTCTCATACAGAAGATATATTATTGATGAAAAACTCTCATACCGCGTCTCGTATTGTAGGCATGTGAGCAAGTTGTATCATGCCATTTCCTTTTACGTCGGATTGTATATCCTCCCAAAATAAGCCAGGGGCGTCAATGCTACACGAGTCGATCACGAATCTTGAGTCGCATAAACTTCGAAGTTTCCTTCTATTTATGCCTTGGGCCATGGGCCTGACGGTAGACACTGCCGTCTAGAGGCAGCCCATCCATGTTTCATTCTTCGGGCCTTCTGCCTCTCGGGCATTCATTGTTCTTTGAGGATGTTCTCATCCTTCTATTTTTTTTTCCCATTTTTTTTTTTAAATTCTATTCGTTCGTACATTCACGTCCATTTTCTTTCTTGTATTTTGACAATTACTTTGATGTTATCCTACAATAAGGACCTTCCCGTTTTAAACCGAGCAAGCATGTTTCCTAGTTATCTAATCGCCGTGTTTGTTCGCCTTTTCGACGGAGCGGCGGAGTTTTTTGATTAAAGGACTCCCAGAGAGCAAAATCATTTACTAAACTGTTGCAAGTCTTATAGGGAAAAAAAAGGAAGCAACTTGGGCATTACTCTTACCCGCTCCCAAAGCAATTTAACTTGACCTTCAACCCCACCAAAATCTGACAAACTAATACAAAAAATAACTTAGACATGCAGGATTTTCTTCATTGCAAAAACAATCAAGTTCACACAGGGCATTTGACTGGATGAGGGTTTCACCTGCCCACCAGCACTTATATTACATCTAGCTCATCTTTACGAAACTGTACTAAGTTAGAAACGCTCAAACTAACTAGAATAATGGTGCCATCACCATCATCAAATCTATCTCCACACCCTCTTCTAAGCTAGGAATTTCTTCCCAGCATGTATACTTTTTTTTTTTTAAATGTTAAAAGGATCGAATACTCTTCATCCATCTCTTTCTCCATGCCAGGCAGGGAATATGCAGGCATGTTAAATTACAGCATCTTGATGAAAGAATGAGGACTATAGGAAGATGACAGTACAAAACACAAAGCTATCTCAAAAGTAAGTCACGCCACCATCCTCTTGCTACTATCTCATGTATTTTTAAAGGTAAATGAGCCGTTGACAGAAGTCTCACACAATGGGAATGGGAATGTTGTCATTGTTATTATGGTGCATTTGCTTTTGGACAGCTTTAACTGCTATTACTCTTGCTGCATTTGCTGCTCTATTAGCTGCAGCTACCGCCTTGTTCACTCTCTCATCCACCTTCGCCACATCATAAGCCTTCTCTGCTGCCCTCCGAGCCTCCTGCTCATAACACACCACCAACCAAAAAAAAAAAAAAAAGTCATGATCAGGCTTCAGAGTGTTACATTCTTTGCGATGTGACAGAAAAATAATGAAGACTGCAAGGATGTGTTGCATTGCAAAGCATAATTCTTAACCACAAAACAAGCCATGGAATAGTTTGCAATTGTCAAGTCTTAGAAGTATTAGGCCTCTCGGCTTCAGAGTGTTACATTCTTTGCGATGTGACAGAAAAATAATGAAGACTGCAAGGATGTGTTGCATTGCAAAGCATAATTCTTAACCACAAAACAAGCCATGGAATAGTTTGCAATTGTCAAGTCTTAGAAGTATTAGGCCTCTCTTGTATACATTTTGTATGATACGGTTGTGAAACTTGGGCTCCTTTCATTACTTTTGAATTGCTAATGAGGTTCACGGATAGGTAAATCTAGATCCATACCCTGATATTTCACATCAGAGAATCACATTTTATATACAAATCACACAAGGCTATGCAATTATTTTCGCTGCCATGCCAAATTAACAGCTGAGAAGAGTGTAAGATGAGACCACCCAAATTAATGATGGCCAAAGTAGAAAATTATTAACTGCGGCCCCAAATACCTCTTCATTGATATTTAAAAAGAAGCACTAGTTAAAGTTAAATTAGAAAAGTCTAAGTACCTGCACCGCATTTAGTACTTTAGAATGATAAACAGCTACAGGAGATACAGGATATGTAGTGTTCTGTGTACTTGGGACATCAAGAATTCCATTTTGCCAATGACCAGATTGTGTTTCCCCGTTTCTGAACGTATACATTCCAAGCCCTTGTCGTCTACCCTCATGCCAAGCACCCTCATAGCGATGGCCATTCGCAAAACAATAGACACCAAATCCATGCATCTTGTCTGCAAAATATTCCCCAGCATATGTATCTCCATTCCTAAACAATAAAATCAAAAAATTCATATCCAGATTAGTTGGTTAAATATAAAACTATACTCATGAAGTGGATTGCTAGTAAATTCTTTCAAATGAAAGGCAACCCATATTGCAAAGCTTCATTTAAACATAAAACTAAACTTTCCCTGGATAGCTTGAGCTTCATTTAAATGAGACCTATCTACTATTCAAGCATACCATGTCAAAACTGGGCAAAAAAGGAAAAAGGTTCTCAAACAGATCCTACAACATAGGGTTATAACGCAAAAAATACCATCAGCTATGGGTTCTAACATGTGATAACCATATTTGTATTTCTATTAAAAACCAAACAATCAGTAAGAAAACCAAATTCTAATCCTTAACCCTTATACTCAACAAATAATATTACAACAAACCACTATGAAAAAAAAAAAAAAAATCATCCCAAACCGACAACAACGAAGAATAAGTAGCTGGATAAGCATATTCAGACACCAAGAACCTTGGAAAGTTAAGAACGAAATCTCAAAATCAACAACTGACAATTAAAGCAACATTTAAAAACTCAAAAATTATTCATAGCATAAGCAGGAAAAGACGTAAAAGAAGAACAAATCAATTAAACCAATCTTCATATTACCTAAAATGGTAATGTCCAAGTCCATGCTTGACTCCCCATTTGAATTCCCCAACATATCGACTTCCATCCTCACAGGTATGAACTCCACAGCCATGACCCTGCCCATTAGACCACTCTCCTGCATAAACATCTCCAGTATAGAACCTATAGACCCCAAATCCGTGCCTAAGGCCCTGCCTATACTGCCCACGGTACCGGCTTCCTCTAGCCCACGTTTCCACCCCGTAGCCATCATACTTCCCATCCACCCAATCCCCCTCGTATCGTCCACTCATATAATAGTAATAAACGCCGCTCCCTGAACACTTCCCCTTATGAAACTCCCCTTCATAAACGTCTCCGTTGCTATAAACTTGAACCCAACACCCCGAACTCGTTTTCTTTTCAGATTTTGGCCGAGACCCAATTGACCAAAACACCGGCAAATGAGACCTCGAGAATGAAGATGATGTCTTGAGCTTAATTGGAAAAGAGCGGGCTAAGAACAAGCGGATAGAAGGGAGGCGAGGGATGGCGAGGTTAAGGGAAAAAAGAAGGGCAGCGGAGAAAGCAAAAGCGGATAGGAAGTCAAGTAAAAAGGAGTGGCTCGGATGTGAAACTAAGAAGTAGAAAAAAGGGAGAGATAGAAGGAGGATTAAACGAAGGTGAACTCGGAGATAACGCAGGTGTTTGAAACGACGGAGAATTCGATAAACAAAGGATTTAGCAGCAACGGAAAAGGAAAAAAAGGAAGTGGTATTTTGGGAATTGAAATGCGGGGGTGTGGTAAAACGGTACAAAGTTGGGGATTTGGTGAGAGAACGCGTTTGGGTCAAAAGGGGTCTCTTGTAAGGGGTCGGAGAAGAGGAAGAAGGAGGGGGCGCAATTGTGTCATTTTCAGGGGGGTCCTGGCTAATTATCCGAGGGAAAACAGAAATTGGCGTAGTATTGGTTGCTGTTGCCGCCGCTGTTGTATCGGATTGCTGATGTAAACGATGATGGTAATTAAAATGTTGTAGGTGATGAAGTGAGAGATGATGATGAACGGTGGAAGGTTTGGGATTAAAATCGGAAGAGACGCCGCTGCTATCTTTTCCGATCTGAACTTCCGATTTCTTCTGATGCATTACATACGTGAAAAACAACTTCCCCAAAACTGACCTTTTTTTTCTTTTCTTTTTTCCTTCTGCTTTGAAACGAATGAAAAATTTCTCAATTAACCTTTTTCTTTTCTTTCTTCTTCTTCTTCTTTCCTGGGTTTTCCTTCCTTTGTTTGTGTGCAGAGGAGTGATTTTCTCTTTGTCAATCTAAAAAACCCTTCCTGGCAAGGATGCTTTTCATATATAAATAAATAGGGTGGGCCGAGTGGGAGAGATTAATCAGACCATTAACTTTAAAGGCAGTGAATTTATGCTAATCAATCAAACCATTATTAATTTTAAACCAACAAAACCGGTCTCTTCTGTTTTTATCTGATTGCCATTTGAATTTGACTCTCTTTCACAACCAATGCCACTCTATTTTATATAATAATTTAAAAATATGCTAACATACTCATTGACAAAACTATTTATATATATATATATATTTATTTATTTATATTAATGAAGCCGCCTCTGATTTTTTTTTTTTAATATTCCCGCTTACACTTATTTATTATTATTGTTATACAAACTTTATATTGGCTAAATCAGAAAATGAAAAATGAATAAAAAGGAGATCACTTCGTGTTTAACGATTGATTTTATTCTTTAAATTAAATTAATATTTCAAGATTTATGTTTAATGTAAAAAATTGTTTTGTTTGGCTAGATGGATATGGTGGGTTGCAGGCAGGCACACAATCATATCATATGCCATTTTTGTTTTCGTTCTGATACTAAAACTAATTTGTGAATAATATAATTTTATTGAATCTTAATTTTTTTTTTATACGGTCTTAAATAATTTGATAAGTTCAGTATATTTCAAATAATTGAAAGGGTTGAAGGGAATGCGATCTTAATATTTAAAGCAGAATCTACTATATTCTATTGGATTGAAGATTCTTTACTAACCCTTTTGTAAAATGATTCATTAATTAATTATAATTAAGAAAAATACATGTCAAATAAAGTCGAAATTTAAGCAGGTATTCCAAAGCTGTCCTTGTTTGATATTTTTATCGATTCTGCCATCCCATGTACCAGCGGATGTCTGACTTCACTTGGCTTGTGGAGAACCGAAAAGAGCGCGGCGGACTTCTTCCAAAAAAAAAACCTAGTTGTTCAAACCTACCAATAAAATGAATCCGCGTGGACTCACTTTCGTCGCTGCCTTTAGCCGCTTTGCCAAGCTCATAAATTCGGCCCCATTACCTTAACAAAAATGGAAAAAGGGCTCAATGATTTTCCGTTTTGCTGGCGTCATAATAAATAAACAATTATGATTGAATAAATATCAAAAAAATAAAACTTTTTAGACTGTTCTGAAAATATTAATATATAATCCAGTCTAGAATGTATTTATAAATTTTAAAACTAAAATGTTTTTTCATTTAAAATTTAATGGCATGACATTGAATGAAGAAAAATAAGAGATCCACTATTTTAGGAAAAGTCTCAATACAGCCTTTAAATTATTTATTTTTTAGTTTGATATTTCATGAATTTTTTTTTAATTTGATATCTATAGTATAATTCGATCAATCAGTTTGATATTTCACCCTTATGTTATCAGTTAATGATGATGTGGATAAATTAAATTATAATACATTACATATATTGTTGATGTTAGTGACACGTGACATAATCTCATTAGTTGAAAAAAGTCAAATATTTATTTTTTTAACAGTGTTAGGTTGGAGTACTAAATTAATAAACGAACTATAGTATAAGTATCGGGATGAGAAAAAAATTCATAAAGTATCAAAGTAAAAAAGAAAACACTATAATTAAGGAATTAGCTTTTAATTTAAGCCTTTAAAAAATTTTAATAATGTAAAAGAAAATATCATGT